>JAOQML010014973.1:0-12037 GCA_027568935.1 Erythroxylum urbanii | reverse complement strand
TATTGGTGGGTGAACAATCCAACACGTGGTGAATTCTTCTTCACAATGATAGGAAAAGCCAACATTGAAGGATCAAAATGTAATATCGCTATGAACACTTGGCTGCCATAAGCCAGTTATCCCTGTGGTAACTTTTCTACCACCTCTAGCTTCAAATTCCAAAGGTCTAAAGGATCGATAGGCCATGCTTTCACGATTCGTATTCGTACTAGAAATAAGAACCAAACGAGCTTTTACCCTTTTGTTCCATACAAGATTTCTGTTCTTGTTGAGCTCATCTTAGAACACCTGCGTTATCTTTTAGCAAATGTGCTGCCCCAGCCAAACAGCCCACCTGACAATGTCTTCTGCCCAAATTGGCCTGCCGAACTACCTTGGGTCTAAAAGGAGGGGCGACGCCTCGCCTCCGATTCACGGAATAAGTAAAATAACGTTAAAAGTAGTAGTATTTCACTTTTGCCATTTTCGGTTCCCACTTATCCTGCACCTCTCAAGTCATTTCACAAAATTGGACTAGAGTCAAGCTCAACAGGGTCTTCTTTCCTCGCTGATTCCGCCAAGCCCATTCCTTTGGTTGTGGTTTCACTGGATAGTAGACAGGGATAGTGGCAATCTCTTCAATCCATTCATGTGGGTCACTAATTAGATGATGAGGTATTTGGCTACCTTAAGACAGTTATAGTTACTCCCGCCGTTTATCCGCGCATGGTTGAATTTCTTCACTTTGACATTCAGAGCACTGGACAAAAATCACATTACGTAAGCATCCGTAGGGACCATCACAATGCTTTGTTTTAATTAAATAGTTGGATTCCCCTTGTCTGCACCAGTTATGAGTCGACTGTTCGACACCTGATGAAGTCCCCCGAAGGGACCATTCCTAGTCCGTCCCCCAATCAGCACATTACGACCTGCTCTCGCTGTGGTAGCAGCTCGAATAGTCCTCCGACAGCCGATGGATTCGAGGCTGGGACCTCCAGGCCTAATCCTCATAGCCAATCCTTTTCCCGAGGTTACGGATCCGTTTTGCCGAGTTCCCTTGCATACATTATTCCATCAACCAAAGGTTGTTCACCTTGGAGACCTGATGCGGTTATAAGTACAACTGGGCGCGGGAGGCACTCGGTCCTCCAAATTTTCATTGGTCACTAGGGGGCATCGGACACCGTGCAACCTGTGGTGCTCTTCCAACCGCTAGACCCTACCTCTTATTGAGTCATTTCCAGGGTGGGCAGGCTGTTAAAAAGAAAAGATAACTCTTCCTGAGGCCCCAGTCTATGTCTTTGGACTTCCTAACGTTGCCGTTAGCCACCATATCCTGGTTCGAGAATTTTAACGTAATTCCTTTTCGATGCTCACACGTGAACGTGCTATCGAACGAGCTTCCCCCATCTCTTAGGATCGACTAACCCATATGCAAGTGTCATTCACGTGGAACCTTTCCCCTCTTTAACCTTCAAAGTTCTCATTGGAATATTTGCTACTACCACCAAGATCTGCACCGACAGTCGCTTTGTTCGAGCTCACGCCCTAGGTTTTGTAGTGATTGTCACACCCTCATACTCATCGAAGCCTAGCCCTTGCCTCAACAGGCTATTTTTCCCATCGAAGGGGACAAATGAACTGTTTTTCCTCCTAATGGTGCCTAGCGATTGTACCAACAGGCTTTGTAACCCACTGAAGGTGTGCCAATGGGTTGTTTTTCCTACCAAAGGTGCCTAGCGAACCTGTCAGCCTATTGTTTTGCCCACCAAAGGTGTGCCAACGGGTTGTGTTTTCCAGTGAGGGTGCCTTACATGCTGTTTTCCCACCAAAGGTTCCTAACGACCATGGCAACAAGAAGTGTTGCCCACCAAAGGTGTGCCAACGAGCTGTGTTTCCCACCAAAGCTACCCAATAGGTTTTTTCCAACCAAAGATGCTTAGTGACTATGTCAATAGGCTAGGTTTGCCATTGAAGGTGTGCCACAGGGTTATGTTTCCACCGAAGGTGCCCCATAAGTTGTTTTTCCCACTGAAGGTACATAACGGTCATGTCAATGAACTATTTTGCCCATTAAAGGTGCACCAACAGACTATTTTACCAACCGAAGGTTAGCCAATGGGTTATTTTTTCCACCGAAGGTGCCTAATGGACTGTTTTTCCCACTGAATGTACCTAACGACTATGCAACGGGCTATATTACCCACTGAAATTTCACAAACAAGTTGTTTTTCCAACCGAAGGAGCCTAGAGAATATGCCAATGGGCTGTTTTGCCCATAAAAGGTGCCTAACAATCGTGCCAACAGGCTATTTTGCCCACTGACAGTGCCTAGTTACTACGCCAACGTGCTTTGATGCCCACCGAAGGTGTGCTAATAGGTTGTTTTTCCCACCAAAGGTGCTAAGTGAACCTACCAACTTATTGGTTTGCCCACCAAAGGTGTCCAATGGGCTATTTTTTCCTACCAAAGATGCCTAATGACCATGCCAACTAGCTGTTTTGCTCACCAAGGATGCCTCAATGAGCTGTGTTTCCCACCAAAGGTTCCTAGCGCTGTTTTTCCCAATGAAGTTGCCTAGCGACTGTGTTAACGTGCTATTTCACCTACCGACGATGAGTCAAGAGGTTGTGTTTCCCATCGAAGGTGCCTGATGACTATGACTACGGGTAGTTTTACCCACAGAAGGTGCTTGGCGACCATGCCAATGAGCTATTTTGCCCACGAAAGGTGTTTCAAAGGGCTGAGTTTCAGACCGAAGGTGCCTAGCGAATGTGCCAATAGGCTATTTTTCCCACCAAAGTTCTACCAACGGGCTGTTTTCCCTCCGATGGCGCCTAACAAGTTGTTTTTCCCATCTAAGGTGCCTTTCCACCATGCCAACGAACTATTTTGCCCACTGAAGTTTTGCCAATGGGTTGTTTTGCCTACCAAAAGTGTGCCAACGAGATGTTTATCCCATCGAAGGTGCCTAATGGACTTTTTTCCCAACAAAGGTGCCTAGTGATGGCGTCAATGCACCATTTTACCCACCAATGGGGTGTTAATGAGCTGTTTTTCCCACTAAAGGTGCTTAGTGAATGTGGCAACGGGCTATTTTGTCAAATGAAGGTGCCTAGTGACTGTGCCATCTTGTTGTTTTGCCTACTAAAGATGAGCCAATGGGTTGTGTTTCTAACCAAAGTTGTCCAATAGGCCGTTTTTCCTACCAAAAGTGCCTAGCGACCTTACCAATGTGCTATTTTGCCTACTAAAGGTGTGCCAATGGACTTTTTTTGCACCAATGGTGCCTAGCAATTGTGCCAACGGGCTATTTTGCTGACCTAAGGTGTGCCAATAGGTTATGTTTCCCACCAAAGGTGCCCAACGGGTTGTTTTTCTCCCCAAAGGTGCCTAGCGACTATGCCAACTAGCTGTTTTGCCCATTGAAGGTGCGCCAATGAGCTATTTTGCCTACCAAAGGGGTGACAATCGACTATTTTTCCCACTGAAGGGGATCTAAGGAATGTTTTGCCTACTAAAGGTGCTTAGTGACCACGCTAATCTGCTATTTTGCCCACCGCAAGGGCTAGCAATTATGCCAACGTGTGGTTTTTTCCACCGAAGGTGTTTAGCTACCGTGCAATTGTGCTATTTTGCCCACTGAAGGTGTCTAACAATCGTGCCAACGGGCTGTATTTCCTACTGAAGGTGCATAACGATCGTGCCAATGGGCTATTTTTCCCCCCAAAGGTGCCTAGCGATCGTGCCAACAGGTTTTTTCCCAATAAAGATGCCTAGCGATTGTGCCAATGGACTGTTTTATCCACCAAAGATGCCTAGTGACCATGCTAACAGGCTATTTTTCCCATCAAAGGCGCTCAATGGACCGATTTGCCCATTAAAGGTGCGTAGCCACTGTGCCAACGGGATGTGTTGCCCACCAAAGGTGTGCTAACAGTCTATTTTTCCCAACAAAGGTGCCTAGCGATCATGCCAACGGACTGTTTTGCCTACCAAAGGTGCCTAGCAACGGTGCTAACGGGTCCTTCTTTCCATCAAATGTGTCCCAATGGGATGTTTTTCTCGTCGAAAGTACCCAATGGGTTGTTTTGCCCATAAAAGGTTCCTCACGATCTTACCAAAAGGCTGTTTTGCCCATCGAAGTTACTTAGTGAACGGGTTGTTTTGCCCACCGAAGGTACCTAGAGACTGCACTAACGGGCTATTTTACCCATCAAATATTTCTAGCAACCATGCCAATGAGTTGTTTTGTCCACCGAAGATGTGCCAACAGGTTGTGTTTCCCACCATGGGTGCCTTATAGGATGTTTTCCCACCAAAGGTGCCTAGCAACCATGTCAACAGGTTGTTTTGCCCACCAAAGGTGTGTCGACGAACTATGTTTCCTGCCAAAGGTGCCCAACGGCTTGTTTTTCAAACCAAAGATCCGTGCCAATGGTCTGTTTTTCCCACTGAAGGTGTGCCAAAGGGTTGTGTTTCCATCGAAGGTGCCCCATAGGATGTTTTTCCCACCGAAGGTGTGTAGCGGTCATGTCAACAGGTTGTTTTGCCCACCAAAGGTGATCCAACGAACTGTTTTGTCTACCGAAGGTTTGCCAACGGGTAGTTTTTCCTACCGATGATGCCCAACGGACAGTTCTGCCCACTAAAGGTACATAATGACTGTGCCATCAGGCTATGTTACCCATCAAACTTGTGCAAACAAGTTGTTTTTCTAACTAAAGGAGCCTAGAGAATATGCCAATGGACTGTTTTGCCCGCCAAAGGTGCCTAGCAACTGTGTCAACGGGCTATTTTATCCACCGACGGTGCCTAACAACCATGCCAACGGGATTTGTTGCCCACCAAAGATGTGCCAATGGGTTGTTTTTCCCACCGAAGGTGTCAAGCGAACTTGCTAACTTATTGGTTTGCCCACCAAAGGTGCCCAACGAAGGTGCCTAGCGATCGTGCCAACTAGTTGTTTTACCCAGTAAAGGTGCCCCAATGACCTGTGTTTCCCACCGAAGATTCCTAGCATTGTTTTACCCAATGAAGGTGCCTAGTGATAGTGTCAACGTGCTATTTCTCCCACCGAACATGAGCCAACAGGTTGTGATTCCCATCGAAGGTGCCTGGAGATCGTGACAACAGGTTGTTTTTCACACAAAAGGTACTTGGCAACCATGCCAATAGGTTGTTTTGCTCATGGAAGGTGTTTCAACGGGCTGAGTTTCAGACTGAAGGTACTTAGTGAATGTGCCAACGGGCTATTTTTCCCATCGAAGTTTTACCAACGGGCTGTTTTCCCTCTGAAGGTACAGAACAGGCTATTTTTCCTACCGAAGGTGCCTTGCCACCATGCCAACGAGCTGTTTTGCTCATTGAATTTTTGCGAATGAGTTGTTTTGCCTACCGAAAGTGTGCCAACGGGATGTTTATCCCACTGAAGGTGCCCAACGGACTGTTTTCCCAACAAAGGTGCCTAGTGATGGTGTCAACGCATCGTTTTACCCACCAATGGGGTGCCAATGAGCTGTGTTTCCCACTGAAGGTGCCTAGTGAATGTGACAACGGGATATTTTATCAAATGAAGGTGCCTTGTGACTATGCCAACGTGCTATTTTGCTCATTAAAGACGAGCCAATGGGCTGTGTTTCCTACTGAAGGTGTCTAGCAGGTCGTTTTTCCCACCAAAAGTGCCTAGCGACCTTGCCAATGTGTTCTTTTGCCCACTGAAGGTGTGCCAATAGACTATTTTTTGCACCAATGATGCCTAGCAATTATGCCAACGGGCTGTTTTGCCGACCTAAGGTGTGCCAACAGGTTATATTTCCCACCAAAGATGCCCAACGAGCTGTTTTTCCTACCAAAGGTGCCTAGTGACTCTGCCAACTAGCTGTTTTGCCCACAGAAGGTCTGCTAATGAGCTATTTTGCCTACCAAAGGTGTGACAATAGGCTATTTTTTTCACTGAAGGAGACGAAAGGAATGTTTTGCCTACTAAAGGTGCTTAGTGACCATATTAATGGGCTATTTTTCCCACCGCAGGTGCCTAGTAATTGTGCCAACGTGTGGTTTTTCCTATAGAAGGTGCTTAGCTACTATGCCAATGTCCTATTTTGCCCACTAAAGGTGTCTAACGACTATGTGAACGGGCTGTATTTCCTACTAAAGGTGTATAACGACCATGCCAATGGGTTGTTTTTCCCCCCAAAGGTGCCTAGCGATCATGCCAATGGGTTTTTTCCGAACGAAGCTGCCTAGTGACTGTGCCAATGGACTGTTTTGTCCACCAAAGGTACCTAGTGACCCTACTAACAGGTTATTTTTTCCACCAAAGGTGCTCAATGGACCGATTTGCCTATCGAAGGTGCCTAGCCACCGTGCCAACAGGTTGTGTTGCCCACCGAAGGTATGCCAACAGTTTGTTTCTCCCAACAAAAGTGCCTAACAATCATGCCAACGGACTATTTTGCCCACTGAAGGTGCCTAGTGATGGTGCCAACGAGTCCTTCTTCCAATTGAATGTGTCCCAATGGGATGTTTTTCTCATCAAAAGTGCCCAATGGGTTGTTTTATCCATAAAAGGTTCCTGACGATCTAGCCAGTGATCTGTTTTGTCCATTAAAGTTAATGAATGAATGGGTTTTTTTACCCACCAAAGGTATCTAACGACTGCGCCAACGAGCTATTTTGCCTATCGAAGATTTCTAGCGACTATGCCAATGAGTTGTTTTGCCCAATGAAGGTGGCTAGCGATCGTACCTACTGTTTTGCCCACCGAAGGTGAGCCAATGGGCTATCTTTCCCATTGAAGGTGCCTATCCACTATGTAAAAGGTTGTGTTACCCATCGAAGGTGTGCCAATAGGCTATTTTTCCTATCGAAGGGGACCAATGAACTATTTTCCCCCAATGATGCCTAGAAACTGTGCCAATGGGCTGTGTAACCTACTGAAGGTGTGCCAATGGGTTGTTCTTCCCACTGAAGGTGCCTAGCGACCCAGCCAACCTGCTGTTTTTCCCACCGAAGATGTGCCAATGGGTTGTGTTTCTCACCGTGGGTGCCTTATAGGTTGTTTTCCTACCAAAGGTGCCTAGCACCCGTGCCAATAGGTAATTTTGCCCACCAAAGGTGTGTCGACAAGCTATATTTCCAGTTGAAGGTGCCCAACGGGTTATTTTTCAAACCAAAGTTGCTTAACGACTGTGCCAATGGTCTATTTTTCCCACTGAAGGTATGCCAAATGGATGTGTTTCCATCGAAGGTGCCCCACAGGTTGTTTTTCCCACCAAAGGTGTGTAGCGGTCATGTCAACAGGCTATTTTGCCGATCGAAGGTTTGTCAATAGGCAATTTTTCCCACCGAAAGTGCCCAACAGACAGTTTTGCCCACTAAAGATACCTAGCGACTGTGCCAACGGGCTATGATACCCACAAAACTTGTGCCAACAGGTTGTTTTTCCAATTTAAAGAGCCTAGAGAATACGCCAATGGGCTATTTTGCCTGCCAAAGGTGCCTAGCAACTGTGTCAACGGGTTATTTTACCTACTGACGGTGCCTAACAACCATGCCAATGGGCTTTGTTACCCACCGAAGGTGTGCCAATGGGTTATTTTTCCCACCGAAGGTGCTAAGTGAACCTACCAACTTATTGGTTTAAAGGTGCCCAACAGGCTGTTTTTCCTATCGAAGGTACCTAGCGACCATGCTAACTAGTTGTTTTTCCTACCAAGGGTGCCCTAACTAGCTGTGCTTCCTACTGAAGGTTCCTCATGCTGTTTTGCGCAATGAGGTGCTTAGTGACTGTGTCAAAGTGCTATTTCACCCACTGAAGATCAGCCAACAGGATGTGTTTCCCATCAAAGGTGCCTGGTAACCATGACAACGGGTTGTTTTTCCCATAGAAGGTGACTGGCAACCATGCCAATGGTCTGTTTTGCCTAAGGAAGGTGTTTCAACGGACTGAGTCTCAGACTGAAGGTGCCTAGCAAATATGCCAACGGGCTGTTTTTCCTACCGAAGTTCTACCAATGGGCTGTTTTCCCTCCTAAGGTGCCCAATAGGTTGTTTTTACCATTGAAGGTGCCTTGCCACCATACCAACAAGTTGTTTTGCCCATTGAAGTTCTGCCAATGTGTTGTTTTGCCTACTGAAAGTGTGCCAACGGGATGTTTATCCCACAGAAGGTGCCTAATAGACTGTTTTGCCCAAGAAAGGTGCCTAGTGATGGTATCAACGCACCATTTTATCTACTAATGGGGTGCCAATGAGATGTGTTTTCCACTGAAGGTGCCTAGTGAATGTGACAACAGGCTATTTTGTCAAATGAAGGAGCCTAGCGACTGTGCTAACGTGCTGTTTTGCCTATTAAAGATGAGCTAATGGGTTGTGTTTCCCACCGAAGCTGTCCAGCGGGCCATTTTTCCCACCAAAAGTGCCTATCGACTTTGCCAATGTGCTCTTTTACCCACTGAAGGTGTGCCAATGGACTGTTTTTTGTACTAATGGTCCCTAGCAATTGTGTCAACGGGCTGTTTTACTGACCTAAGGTGTGCCAATAGGTTATGGTTCCCACCAAAGGTGCCCAACGGGTTGTTTTTCCCTTAAAGGTGCCTAGCGACTGTGCCAACTAGCTATTTTGCCCACCGAAGGTGTGCCAATGAGCTATTTTGCCTAACAAAGGTGTGACAATAGGCTATTTTTCCCACTGAAGGGGACCAAAGGAATGTTTTTCCTACTAAAGGTGCTTAGCGACCATGCTAATAAGCTATTTTGCCCATCGCAGGTGCCTAGCAATTATGCCAACATATGGTTTTTCCCACCGAAGATGCTTAGCTACTGTGCCAATGTGCTATTTTGTCCACCGAAGGTGTTTAGCGACTGTGACAACGGGCTATGTTTCCTACCGAAGGTGCATAACGATTGTCCCAATAGGCTATTTTCTCCCCCAAAGGTGCCTAGCGATCATGCCAACGAGTTTTTTTCCCAACGAAGGTGCCTAGCGACTGTGCCAATAGATTGTTTTGTCCATCAAAGGTGCCTAGTGAAACTGCTAACGGGTTATTTTCACACCAAAGGTGCTCAATGGACCAATTTGGCCATCGAAGGTGCCTAGCAACCCTGCCAACGAGTTGTGTTGCCCACCGAAGGTGTGCCAACAGTCTGTTTTTCCCAATGAAGGTGCCTAGCGATCATGCCAACGGACTGTTTTGCCCGTGGAAGATGTCAAGTGACGGTACCAACAGATCCTTCTTCCCATCGAATATGTCCCAGTAGGATGTTTTTCTTGTCGAAAGTGCCCAATGGGTTGCTTTGCCTATAAAAGGTTTCTCATGATCTTGCTAATGGGCTATTTTACCCCCTAAAGTTACCTAATGAATGGGCTATTTTGCCCACTGAAGGTACCTAAGGATTGCGCCAACGGGCTATTTTGCCCATCAAAGATTTCTAGAAACTATGCTAATGAGTTGTTTTGCCCAACGAACGTGGCTAGCAATCGTTCCAACCTACTGTTTTGCCTAACGAAGGTGAGCCAGTGGGCTGTGTTTCCTGTTGAAGGTGCCTAGCCACTGTGCAAAGGGTTGTGTTGCCCATCGAAGGTGTGCCAACAGGCTATTTTTCCTATCGAAGGGGACCAACGAATTATTTTTCCCCCCAATGATGCCTAGCAACTGTGCCAACTAGCTGGGTAAGCCACTGAAGGTGTGCCAATGGGTTGTTCTTCCTACCAAAGATGCCTAGCGACCCAGCCAACCTGTTGTTTTGCCCACTAAAGGTGTGCCAACAGGTTGTGTTTCCTACTGTGGGTGCCTTGTAGGTTGTTTTCCTACCAAAGGTGCCTAGCGACCGTGTCAACATGCAGTTTTACCCACCAAAGGTGTGCTGACGAGCTATGTTCCTGCCGAAGGCGCCCAACAGGTTATTTTTCAAACCAAAGATGCTTAGCAACTGTGCCAATGGTCTGATTTCCCTCTGAAGGTATGTCAAAAGGTTGTGTTTCCACTAAAGGTGCCCCACAAGTTGTTATTCCCACTGAAGGTGCATAGCGATCATGTCGACAGGTTATTTTGGCCACCAAAGCTGCGCCAACGGATTATTTTGCCTATCGAAGGTTTGACAACAGGCAGTTTTTCCCACCGAAGATGCCCAACAGACAATTTTGCCCACTGAAGGTACTTAGCGATAGTGCCAACGGGCTATGTTACCTACCAAACTTGTGCCAACAGGCTATTTTTCCAATTGAAGGAGCCTAGTGAATGTGCCAATGGGCTGTTTTGCCCACCAACGGTGCCTAGCAACTATGCCAGCGGGCTATTTTATCCATCGACGGTGCCTAGTGACCATGCTAATGGGCTGCGTTGCCTGTCAAAGGTGTGCCAACGGGTTGCCAACTTGTTGTGTTGCCTACCAAAGGTGCTTAGCAACCGTAAGTGCCTAGTAGCTGTGCCAATGTGTTGTTTTTCCCACCGAAGGTGCTTAGCGACCATGACAATGTGCTATTTTACCCAACAAAGGTGTCTAGCGACCTTGCCAATGGGTTGTATTTCCCACCAAAGGTGCATACCGACCGTGTCAATGGGCTATTTTTCCTACTAAAAGTGTGCCAACGGGCTGTGTTTCCCACCAAGGGTGCTTTATAGGCTGTTTTCCCACCAAAGGTGCCTAGCAACTATGTTAACGGACTGTTTTGCCCACCAAAGGTATGCCAATGAGCTATATTTCCCACCGAAGGTGCTCAACGAGTTATTTTTCTAACCAAATATGCTTAGTGACTGTGCCAATGGGATGTGTTTCCCAACCGAGGGTGTCTTATAGGCTATTTTCCCACCAAAGGTGCCTAGCAATCGTGCCAATGGGTTTTGTTTCCCAATGATGGTGCCTAGCGATTGTGCTAACGGACTGTTTTACCCACCAAAGTTGCATAGTAACCCTACTAACGGGCAATTTTTCCCACTAATGGTGCCGGATGGACTAATTTGCCTATGGAAGGTGCCTAGCCACCATGCCAACGGGTTGTGTAGCCTACCAAAGATGTGCCAATTGTATGTTTTTCCCAACAAAGGTACCTAATGACCATATCAATAGACTATTTTGCCCACTAAAGGTGCCTAGTGAAGGTGCCAATGGGTCCTTCTTCCCATCGAATGTATACCAATGGGATGTTTTTCTCATCGAGGATGCCTAATGGGTTGTTTTGCCCACTAAAAGTGGTTGTAGATCTTACCAATGGGTTATTTTTCCCACTGAAGTTACCTAGTGAATGGGTTGTTTTGCCCATCGAAGGTACCTAGAGACCACACCAATGGGTTATTTTACCTATCGAAAATTTCTGGTGACCATGCCAATGGGTTGTGTTGCCCATCAAAGGTGTGTCAACATGCTGTTTTCCCCCCAAAGGGGACCAAAAAATTGTTTTTTCCCCCAATGGTGCCTAGCAATAGTGCCAATGGGCTGTGTAACCCGCTAAAGGTGTGTCAATGGGCTGTTTTTCCCACCTAAGGTACTAGATACCATGCCAACTTCTTCTTGTGCCCACTGAAGGTGTTCCAACGGGCTATGTTTCCCACTAAGGGTGCCTTACAGGCTATTTTCCCACAAAAGATGCCCTGCGACTGTACCAACAGTGTTGGATAGCCTATGGCCTGGGTATTCACAATACGCAGCGAATGGACTATAATACACAACAAAAGTATAAACAAAACTACACAACATGTACGGATTTACCTCTAGACGTGGATTGGTACTTGTTTTCATATTTGTAGACACTGCAGTACAAGAACGTCCTCTACCGGTATCCACACAAAGATGAACGATCCAGGCAACAGCTAATGTGTGCTAGCACATTTCAAAGCACTTTTTAGATGCCGCATAATTTTTCTCTCGGAAGAAGAACGAACAACTAGGGCTAGGTGGCTAGGGTTTTCGTATATTCTCTAATGAGACATACGTTCTCTATTTATAGAGAAAACCTAATCCCTAATCCTATTACGAATAAGAATATCATAATCCTAAACCCATTAGGATTATGGAAGCCTAATAAGTTTCGGCCCATATTATATCTTATAT
>JAOQML010014956.1:0-12038 GCA_027568935.1 Erythroxylum urbanii | reverse complement strand
TGAGATGCCTCGATTTACCACACTCTTGGACCCGTTTCTCTGGTCCGACCCGTTCTCTGGAAACGGGATGTTACACTTTCTATCTTTTCATTCAAACAAAATGCCATAACACCTTTCAATGGCATAACTTGATCAAGATTCATAAATCACATGCATTTTCAGCAATCACATAATTCACTATCAAGCAAGTTATGTATACAGACATATAGGCAAGAATTTGCCCAATCACACAATAACTATAAACATATTACCCACCTAATTTCGCTTGACAATCCAAGTTCAATGTTGTCTTTCCTCTTGCTCTTGGATTAGGCTTACTTGGTTTCCTATAACAAACCAAGTTCTCATTCAAACAACATTGAAAGGAAATTCATAAGACTTCAGAAATCAAGAAGCTAAAATTGAGCTATAATCCTTTCAAACCTAGACTTTCGGGTCTACTTTTCCATGATTGTTATGATCCGGTAAAAGAAGAAATTTACTAATACTTTCTTCTAAAAAAAGTCTCCCATTATCTCAAGTTTCTAACAACACCAAAATTATTCAATTTGGTTCAGTAATTCGAAAGTTATACTCCAAACATATTGGGACTATCCTTATACTAAAATAATATTCTATACTTAACTTCCTTCCAAACTTTAACATCCTGAGAGACTAAATTTAAACTTGATTTTTTCAGAAAACTCGTATCCCTATGTCTTTAATTTACTCCAAATCAAAAATCACTTCATTTTGACAACTACACAATACGTTATGCCCAAAATACCAAAATATGTCTATGCAGAAAAATGGATTTCGCCGCGGTGAACTTCTCCAGAAACTCATTCCGAAGACATTTTTCGACATTCTTCATCTATATACTCCCCATCTTTCAAATATAACCCATCTTAACCCTAAACCACATCTTCTACTTCATTTCCAAGCTCATTTTAACACAGTATCATTCACAAATACATCAAAATCTATCTTTGATCATTAACCCTAAAAGAATAAAACATTTTCATATACCATTCATCAACAACTCCCTACACACATTCAACTTCATTTTCACTCCTAACTATCATTAAACATGGTTAATCCAACAAATCAAGAAAGGAAGAATGCTTGTACTTACTTGTTTAAGCTCCAAATTCTTCAAACTCTTCAAGACCTTCACAACCTTAGCTTGATTTTCTCCTCTTCTTCCTTTCTTCTCACACTCACGATTTTTGCTTCCCTAAAATGCAAGACTTCATTTACTTCTTTCACTAAACTCTAAATGAATGAGCAAAGTCCACTTTGCCCTTCATTTAAACCTTATAGCCTTTTAACCTTAAGTGTCTTGCCAAAAATGTCTTTATACAATCTTACAACATTAATACTTTAATTCCATCAATTTACCCATGTCATAAAATTCTACTAACCTTGTCATAACAATTTAACTCCAAAAAATTAATTTATCAACACCTCATAATTCATTTAAATCATGCTTACTAAATAAAAAATTTTGAGGGCCAACAATATACATTAGACTTATTATAGGAACTAGTTGTTAACCAATTGATACACTAGTTAAGGAAGGCTTGAGGTTATATGTAGAAGCAGACCAAAACCAATTGATAAAGGAAGATACCAAAGGTTTGTAGGAAGGTCAATGTTCTTAGCTCACACAAGACCTGACCTTAATTTTGCTTTGAGTATTGTTAGTTAGTTTATGCATAATCATGGAGAACAATATATTAGAGTAGTTATGAGAATTTTGAGGTATCTAAAATTTCATCTAGGTAAAGGAATTTTGTTTACTAAAAATACAAATCGACAAAGTATAGATGTGTATACAGATGCTGATTAGGCTGGATCAATAGAAGATAAATGATCAATTTCTGGATACTACACATTTGTAGGTGGTAACTTGGTAACATGGAGAAGTAAAAAACAAAACATGGTCGCTTGCTCAAGTGTGAAAGCTAAATTCAGAGGTATAAAACTTGGTTTCAGCAAAGCTTTATGGCTCAGACTACTTTTACAAGATTTAGGCTATCCACTGAAGCAACCAATTAGTTTATATTGTGATAATAAACCTGCGTGTGATATACCTTACAATCCTGTCTAACATGATTGAACAAAGCATATTGAGATTGGCAGGTTCTTCATTAAGGAGAAGTTGGATGAAAATTTTTTGGAGTTACCCAAGATTTAGTTTGAGGATCATTAGACTGACATTTTTACTGAAACAGTTTCAAGTCATATGTTCTGAAATTTTATTAGCAAGTTAGGCATATATGACATTTATGCACCAACTTAAGGGGAGTACTGAGATTTTTTCTCCATAATTATTGGGATTGTATAGCTATAAATATATTCTTAGAGTCTTAATTATAGCTGTAGAATTAATTAATAATATTTCTTCCCTTATTGTACATTATAACTTGTACATTTCAGATAAAGTAACATGAACAAAAGTATTTTTTTCTTCTTCTTTCTTCTTCTTCTTCTTCTTCTTCTTCTTCTTCTTCTTCTTCTTCTTCTTCTTCTCATCTTTTAAGTACAAATGTAAACCACCCCAGTTCCTTTACATGATGGTAAACATCGATGACCCCAAAATAGAGATCTCTATAGCAGAGGATGTTGTTTAAAAGATAGACAACAAACAAATGGAGCTTTCCTAAACTGAAGAAGACTTCACTGTCGATATTCCCTAAATTTCCTTCTATGCCTTGACTAGGCAACCCATTCCTTCTACTCTAAAACTATCTGGGTCAATTCATAGGAAACCCATAATGGTGCTGGTTGATGGAGGATCAACTAACAACTTTATCCAATCATGTATTGCTTCATATTTGGAATTACTATACACCTCTCACCATGCTTAAAGGTCACAGTGGAGAATGATAAATCATTGGGATGCACTGGTGAATGTTCAAGTGTTCCCCTTGTCTTGGACCAGACTCAATTTCAAGTGGACTTGTATTTACTGCCTATTTATGAGGTGAATATTCTGGTTGACGTCTAATGGCTAGCAGACTTAGGATGCGTGGTTTTTAACTATAAAGCTTTGTGGATAGAATGCTCTATCCAAGGGAAGACCGTCAGAATTCATAATCTCATGCAACCCTCTCTCCAATTCATACTACCCAACTCACTTAAAAAATCAACCTAGTGCAATACTATCGCCCAGTATTTATAATTATCCATAGATCCTATCTCCTCCACTACCCTGACCACATTCATTCAGAAACTATAGTTCTTATTTCAAAAATATAAAGTCATGTTTATGACTTTGAGGAAGCTTCCCCCTTATCGACCCCTAGATCACAAGATTCCCATCACCTCTATACTCCACCCATAAAAGAAGGATGGTACTTTGACATTTAAGTGTCGATTCCTGTGCTCTTAATTCGGTAAAAATTAAAGACAAATTTCCCATCCCAGTTGTAGATGAATTGTTAGATGAAATTAAGGGAGCTACGGTGTCCTCCGAGCTAGATTTACAAGTTGGATATCATCAAGTGAGGATCCACCCCTTTGGTATAAAGAAAATAACCTTTCGGACATAGAAAGGCCATTATAAGGTTATTGTCACGCCATTTGGCCTCTCTAATGATCCTTCAACTTTTCAAGCATCAATGAACTCTATTTTTGGAAACTTCTTGTGCAAGTTTATTTTAATCATCTTTGATGATATTTTGATTTACAACAGGACTTGGGACTCACACCTCACACATATAGAACATATCTTCTCTACTTTCCTTTAGCACTACTTATTTGTGAATCTCAAGAAATGCAGATTTGGTTGTAAAGAACTTAACTACCTGGGCTATATAGTCTCGAAGTAAGGTGTGGCAGTTGAACAAGAAAGAATCTCCATTATTCAAAAGTGTCCAATCTTGGATTCTCTCAAAAGTCTTCGTGGTCACCTCAGTGTCACTAGTTATTATTGGAGATTCATGGCCAACCATGCCTCTATAACTGCTCCATTTACTCAATTCCTATGGAAAAATGCATTTGTATGGACACTAGAAGCAACTGAGGCTTTCTAGGCTCTTCAGTCTGCTTTGATGAACACTTTGATCTTAGCCTTGCCTGACTTCAATAAGCATTTTCTCTTACAAACTAATGCATCGGGAACTGGGATTGGTGATGTCCTCACATAATAAGGACATCCTCTAGCCTATTTTAGTAACATTTTACTACACCATGTCAGTACACTTCCACTTATGCTCAGAAAATTAACGTGAGAGGTGTAAATTATATTATGTTTTCTTAGGTGTTTTAGTGTGTCTTAAAGTGTTTTTTAGATGATTATCGAGTTTATAGGCTTAGAATTGTGTTATTGTTAGTATTTGTATGTATTCTAACTGTTTAGCTAGTTTAGAGCAATAATTGGATCTTAATCTTATGTTTTAAAAGGTGTTTGATGTGTTTGCGACTATTGCAAATTAAGAAATTGAAAAATAAAGAAGATGTTGGAAGTATGAAGGAGGTTATGACCGTGACAGAGAAGAAGAACAATGTGAGACATGATTGTGCCATAATGTTTTTCTAGCACAACGTTTTTTGTGTTTTGAGAGTTTGAGACTATTTTTGGAACCAAACAAATTGGGGAAACCTTAAATACAACCCTAAACTAATACACTAGAAAAGAACATGAAAAACACCAAAAAGAAGCAACAGTCATGTGTGAAAGTGAATCAAAGTGGAAAGATCAAATAAGAGATTTAGGAAATTCCAGCATTTTAGATCAAGGAGTCAAATAATTTTTATTTTTTCCCTTTATTTTCTTCATAATACTTGATGAGATATTGGATTTCTTTGATGTATAACATGTCTACATATTTCTAAATCCAGATTAGGAATTATTCTAAAATTATTTTGAGAATTTAATCATTGTTGAATTCAATATATCTTTGGATGTTTGTGATAATTATCGTGCATAAACTTGATAATAAATTGAGAGAGTGAGTCAGAGTAATTAGTTTTAGTTTATACAACGAGAGGTAGCAATTTCATAGGCCCACAATTATCAGATTAACAATCAATCAAAGAGAGATCTAGGTTGTGAAATTAATTGTCTAATAGATTGCTTAAGATTTAATTGAATAAGTTAGGAATAACTTTCTGAATCGAGAGATTACAAATCTATAAATATCGAATTCAATTAGGGTTAATTAATTAGATCTTGAGAGAGGGTAATCAAAACCTTAAGAAATCTAGGTTCAAACACTTAAATTGAATCAACAAGATTAAAGGAAA
The DNA here is from genome assembly GCA_027568935.1 of Erythroxylum urbanii. NCBI lineage: Eukaryota > Viridiplantae > Streptophyta > Magnoliopsida > Malpighiales > Erythroxylaceae > Erythroxylum > Erythroxylum urbanii. The sequence continues at coordinate 6,806 of JAOQML010014956.1, read as the reverse complement.
CAAAATAAGGATATAATAGTTCATAAGTATTCAACTTTGATCAATTTCAATTTTATTGGCGCTCACTTGTTATTTACTTAATTATTTCATTTTAATATTTTTTTAGTTTCTGCTATTTAATTTAATTCAAATCAATTTCTAGTACTTTAGAAAAAGTTAGGTTTAAATTGTTTAAGTATACGGATCGTATCTTGATACTATAAGATACGATCCGTATATAAGATACGATCCTTATACTTACAGTATAGAGAGTTTTATTATTATATAAAACTTGCTCAACAGTACGCAATCACAGAGGCAATCAAAAAGTGACACCACTACCTATTGGGGAGATAATTTATCATTCAAACAAACCATCAAAGTCTGAATTCTCTTCTCAGTCAACCCATCCAAACTTTGAAACAACATCGATGGTTAACAAAATTATAGAGCTTTGATTTTGATCTCGTATATAAGCCTAGGATTGAAAATGGCCCTACTGAAGCATTATCTCAAGTTTCTTCTATTTTTGTTCATGTCTTAAAGGTGGTGTCCAAACCAATTGTGGCATTATAGGAAGCTCTACGTATATTCTATCAAACACACCCCGACCTAACTACTCTAAAACATTTAGATTCATCTAATAGATCACCCACACTTTACAATCAAAAATGGCCTTATACTTTTCAAAGGACGAGTATGGGTGATGTGAACCTCAAGGATGAGTCTTGAAACCCAACAATCGCAAAATTAGAAGCAAGGAACTCAAAAAGCTAAAAAAAGGTTTAGGATATATAAACTTTGATCTGGTGTCTATAGAGGATAAGAACTAAAGGTATATGGTGGGTTTTTGAATGCCATATGATGATAATCTTGATAAGTTCACTAGCTCACAAAAGAACTAAAAAGAAATTAACTTCACTCAATGAATTGTGAATTTTTCTGAAGTATCTTGAACAATATAATGCTTGCCTTTATATAATCATTAAGGTAAGAGCTAATTAAGGTAAGAAATAATCCTAATTGAATAATTTGACCAGAATTATTATTTGATTGAGCTAATTAAGGCAAGAAATCATCCTAATTGAATAATTTGACCATAATCATTATTTGATTGAGCTAATTAAGGTAAGAAATCACTCCTAATTTATTGGGATAGCTTGTGCATAGTTTTGAATGTCTCCTACGAATCTTGGAATGCTTAGAACATATTGGAATAACTTAGCCACTCATTAGGCTTCTTGGCTTAACTTGGATCAAATTTATTGGGCTTTGAATACTTTCCTAGCTAATTAAAGCTTATTTAGTCCATATCCCTTCAATTAGCCCATCTATAGCTTCCTTTATCTTCTTGGCTCTTGCTCTTGTAATTAGGCCTCCTTGAATGCTCAATGGATCCTTTAGAGCTTTGCTTAGGTGAGCTTGGTCAGAAGGATTCATCCTCGAATCATCACCTGCGTCAAAGAGAAATAAATCAGCAACATTAAAAGTAGCACTAACATTACCATATTCACTTTGAAGATCCTACTTATAGGCATTGTCATTATTCTTTGCAAGCACTTGAAATGGACCATATCCTACAGGATGTAACTTTGATTTTCTTCATTGTGGAAATCTTTCCTCTTGCAAATGAGCCCAAACCCGATTACCAAGTTCAAATATCACTTTCTTCCATCCCTTGTAGCATTTTCATATTGCTTGGGCCCCTTCTCAATATTCAGCCTTACTTTCTCATGCCTTGATCAAATTTGCCTTCCTCTTTCCATCCAAACTAACCCTGTTCTCAATTGTATTATTATTAGATCCAATGACATTAATGGATTAAACTCATACACAGCTTCAAAAGGAGAGTAGTTTATTTCCAAATGGACACTCCTATTATAAGCAAATTCAACATAGGGTAGAAACCTCCCAAATTTTCAAATTCATTTGTATGACGACACACAATAAGGTAGATAAGGTCCTATTAACAACTTCAATTTGACTATCCGTTTAAGGACGACAAGTCATTAAAAATAATAAATTAGTTCCCATTTTTGCCCATAAAGTCTTCCAAAAGTAGCTTAAGAACTTTGCATCTTTGTCACTAACAATACTCCTTTGAATTCCATGCAAACGCACAATCTCTTTCAAGAACAAATCAGCTATATGTATTGCATCATTAGCTTTATGGCATTGAATGAAATGAGCCATCTTTGAGAACCTGTCAATAACGATAAAAACATAATCCTTTCCACCTTTTGACCTAAGTAAACCTAAAACAAAATCTATAAAAATATTAACCGAAGGTTCACTAGGTATAGGTAAAGGAGAATATAAACCACAAGGCCTGTTCAGAGATTTAAAGAGTTAGACTAATAAGTCATATGAGTGGTACCATAAAGAACGAAATTGGTACAATTAGTACATCATGTTCATAAATATATTCTAATGCATCATATTAGCATACATGCATAAATTGTAAAATCAAAAAATTGCACTAAATTGAAATATTTTGGGGTATGAAATTAAGATGAATGTGACAAAAGACTGAGATTAAGAAATGTGATATGAATGAGTATTTCCAATATATTGTACTTTGGTTTACCAATGATAAGAATTGATGGACCATAATTAGTAATTTTAGAATTAATTGGTATGATGGAGAGATTTATAAATTAATGTGTATTTTTGGACTAGAAAAAATGCCAAGTAGCAAGATAATTGACAAATGACAGGAAAAATAATTGAAAAATCACAAATGACAACATAAATTATTGACAAGTGGCATTAGGATTATTGTTAAGTGACAGAAAAATTAGGTGACAATTGGTATAGAAATTGGAGACAAATGGACTAGCTATTTAAAAGACCAAGTGGAGACCACAAGGTGGTGACATTGTCACTTGCCTTGCCACACACCTCACTCTAGATATTGTCTCATTTGAAAGACCATCTTTTGTCTTTCATTTGGTTAATACATGCTTTCTTCTTCTCTCTTCATTCCGTTCTTCATCTTCTTCACTTTCTTCTTCATCCTACAACACTCTCTTCTTACCTACTCCACGTCAATCTTTCCCAACTCTTTCACTTATTTCTCCAAGACCCTTGTTGTCTTCATCATTTGTTACAAAGAAAACCTAACCTTTCCTCCTTAAATGATGATGATCGTATATGCATGGAGGAGCTGGGGTTTCATGGTGATTGAAGAAGTTTTGAGCTAATCAAGTAAGTAGTATGTTATTCCTTACGACTTGTTTGATAGACATGTTTTTTTATGATAGTTTAAGAGGAGAAATGATAATAAAAATGGAGTTGATTTTATACTACATTATGGAAGAACAAATGGACATATTCATGTCATATTTTTGTGTTTATGATGAGTAATAGATTATGGAATATTATAGTGTTGAATTCATATTAAAAATGGTGATTTAAGAGTGATGATCGTTGATGAAGACATGAATATTTATTGATGCTCTGTTTTCATATAATGATAAATAAAATATTATGCATTGTTTTATGGATGATTAATAATGAAAATAGTGTCAGAATGAGAGTTAATAATTGATGAATAAATAGATGTGTTTATGACCTAATTTTGTGTATAATATGAGTGCAGAAACGTAAATGAAGGAATGACATAAATATGTTATGTTTTGAGTATATGAGCAATGTGAGTTATAAGTTGTCGTGTGAGAAAATAAATTAAGCTTTGAAGTTAAAGAAAAGGCAATTATAGTGTCTTAAAATGAGAAGAACTTGGATGTTAGTTTAGAGATAAAATAAAGATGAGAATGGTGATGATAAAATATGCTGAAATGTTGATGATGAATGTGTATATATATATATTGATGTTCTATTTTGTGTATATGATGAACAATAGATTATAATTTGTTTATGAATGAAATTGAGTTGGAATAGAGATGAGAATGAAGGGAAAATGAAGTAGAAATGATTAATTGAGCATAAGATGTTTTGGTTGTAACATATAAGAGTTAAAAACCTAGAACACATGGAAGAAGATGCAGGAACTATCAGATTTGCATAATCCACGATCGTGGGAATGTAAAAGAATGGTTGGAATGTTCTATTGACAAATCCCACCATTGTGGGATGGCCTTCACGATCGTGATAATGGCCTTAAATATGAGATGTTATCTTTTATTTGATGGTTAGATCAACAAATGATGAGATACTTTCCTATTATGCATTTAGGTTTGAATGAAGCTTGAAATAAACCTAGTTTGATGATGGATTAAGTGATTAAATGTGTAACATGTTTTAGGTGATAATCAAGGTTATAACTTAAGCATGGATGATTTATATCAATGAGACAAATTTAAGAAATTTAGAGATGTTATAAGAATGAAAGTGACTATATGAATGCTAATGTGACTCAAAGAAAACCAATAATATACATTAAGTAAAGATCAATGAGAATTTGGATATTATGTGATCTTAAAATGTTAGAATGACCTTGGTGAATGATTGATTAAGGAAAATTTAGAATAAACAAGTATACTTGAGGTATAAAGCTAAAAGTAAGCTAGACATATACAAATGAAAATGTTTGAATGATTGAGACACATGATTAAGGTTATGTATACCCTGGATTGTTATTAAACATGCATTATACATATCACTCCACACACACACACACATATATGTGTGTGTGTGTGTATGATTGAGTACTAATGAGATTGTGCATATTAGTAATGTATGCATTACATGAAATTAATACACAGGATTGAACGTCAGCATCCAGACATTTCTGAATCATGGAAGCAAATGCTAATCTGGAGCATACTGTAAGTTGACCTTGATGGTCTCACATTAATTGATTGTTTTGTTTTAAATTTTTGCATTGAATTATTACTAATGTGAATGTGATTGAGACAATTTCAGACATTACTAATCTGAGTAGTTTGATAATTATGAATGTATTGGAAGTGCTTCATTGAATGTGAATGAGAAAGAAATAAGTGTTCTCAACGTTTCGTTGAATACTGGACATAGATCCGATGAAAATGCGATAAGTGAATATGTAATGAATAACTGTGATTGACTGCATATATGTGAATTCATGCATTTCATTACATGACATGCATGATCAGATAAAGGCATTTGTGACCGTAGTAGCCACCAAAAAAAGGGCTTAAAGCTTAGAATGTGATTAAGAGCCAAAGGCTCACTATGTATAATGAGTTCGGTATCCCTAATAGATACGGGACAGTTATCAATGAGCCTGGTATTCACAATAGATACGGGATAGTTAAAAAGAACTCGATCACAACAAAGTAACAATTGAAAGTGAGTCACATGTGTATTGTATATATATATATTGATGGGTATTAAGTGAATGATTGAAATGAATTATATGAACTGTTACGAAAACAAATTGTGAAATGATGTGCAATATTTTAATGTGTAAATTATTTGCAAATTGATTGTGTATTTGTGAACTATTCTATGTTTGGTATGAATGAAGAAGAAATGGCTCAAAGGTCGATCAGCTAAGACTGAAGTGATAGATAGAATTTTGGTATAGCTCCTCATTTATGTAGCATATTTTGTAAACAAAGGTCATTCTTGGATAGCCTTTACTTTTTCTTCATCAATCTCAACACTTGCACCACTTACAACAAAACTAAGAAAAACAATCATATCCATGCAAAAAGAACATTTTTAAGATTGGCATAAAGCTTCTTTTTTTCAAAATATTCAAAACAGATCTTAAATGTTCTAAATGTTTATCTATATTTGGACTATAAATTAAGATATCATCAAATAGACCACAACAAATTTGCCTATGAATGCATGTAACACATGATTCATTAACCTCATAAAAATACTTGGTGCATTAGTCAGACCAAATGGCATTACACGCCATTCGTATAAATCATACTTAGTTTTAAAGGTAGTTTCCCATTCATCAGCTTCTTGCATCTTAATTTGATAATAACTACTTTTCAAATAAATATTACTAAAACAGGTGATCTATGTAATTCATCCATCATATCATCAAGCCTAGGGATATGATTTCTATTCTTTACCGTTATGTTATTGATAGCTTTACAATCAACACACATCCTCCAAGATCCATCCTTTTAAGGCACAAGAAGTATTGGCAACACACTTAGACTCATGCTTTCCCTTACATACCCTTTTGCCACTAACTCCTTAACTTTTCTTTGAAGCTCCTTTTTCTCCTCTAGATTACTTCTATATCTTGGTCAGTTTGGAATTAAAGCACTGGGAACAAGATCAATTTGATGTTTTATTCCCCTAATAGGTGGCAATCCACTAGGAACATCTTCAGGAAACACGACCTCAAATTCCTGCAATGAAGAAACAACAACATTAGGTAAAAAATGTTAAGTTTGTTAATATTAAAATAAGCTTCTTTTTATAAAAGTGCAATCATTATCTTATTTAAAGACACAGCCTTCTTAACATCACTCGCTTTTGTATAAAAGCTTGCGTGCTTACTAGTTTTCCTCTCACCACACTCTTGATCTTCTCTTTTTTACTCTCCACTCAAAGTTACTTATTTTCTCTCCCCTCAAGTTTAGCTACTCCTTTCTTGTCACTTTTTTCTTTTTACTACTATCAGATTTATTCTCTCTTATTGTATCACTCTCCATTTTAACTCTCATTGAGAAAGAAACTAGCACTTGCTTGTTTACTTTAAGTTCCCCACAATCATTCAGTAATTGAAGTTTATATAGCCATAGGTGCTTTGTAGTAGGTAAATTTAGCTTCTCCATCAATGTAACATCCCGTTTCCAGAGAACGGGTCGGACCAAAGAAACGGGTCCAGGTGTGGTAAATTACCACACCTCATG
>JAOQML010014933.1:0-12039 GCA_027568935.1 Erythroxylum urbanii | reverse complement strand
CTGGAAGTCGCCTCCTTTATCTGCATCATTTACCCCTGATAACTCTGTCAGTATAGGAGTGGTGGATAGTGTATCAACAGGTACGGAAGGTGATGCCTCATCTACAAGTGTAGTAGCTGGAGGTACGACATCTGATTCGGTTGCAGCTGCAGAATGTGATGCTTCACCTGGACAGTAACTGGCTCCAAATTATGGTCTGAACTTTAGTCACATCATATCCTATTTTCTCTTTGGTGGCATATTTCAACCTGAATTTCATAATTTATTGAATATTCTAGAAATATAACAATTTCAATTCAATATTTCACACATTATATTGAAAATTCAATAATTGATTTATTGAATATAATATTCTATTATAAACACAAATTAATCCCTATCAGCACTTAATTGTAAATCAAAATCATCATCATCTTCTTTTTCTGAAGAATTACAATCAAACTCAGGCCCCTTTTTAGATCTCTTACCCTCCTCACCCTCTCTAGATGAAATTTCAATATATTCATTATTTGGATCGTTCAAAGGTTTATTCTCGTCATATGTACCAGATGCATTTATTTCATAAACATCTTCCTGAAACGTTTCACTTTTAATTCTATGTTCTCCATTTTCGTGTGATTCAAAAGCATCTCTGGGTTTAGCTTTGTAAACGGCCAACCAATATGACTTATCTCGTCGTAAGTTGAAAAAAGGGACATAATACACCTGAATCGCTTGCATTGCCAACACTAAAAGTTCAAATTGTCTAAATCTTCTTCGTTGATTGATTTCAACTAGATTATATCGGCTATGCACTTTTGTACGAACATTTGGAGTTGGATCAAACTAGTCACACTTAAATATCACACTTCGTTTTATTGGCAATGCAAGTAGGTACTTAATTTTAAGTATCTCAATAATTTTACCATAGTAATCCATCAATTCTCCCTATATGCAGACTCCACTATTTACTGCTATCATGCTATTACTATGATATTCTGTATGATATTTATATCCATTAACGAAATACACCGGATATGGTTTTACAATTTACAAAGGTCCCTTTGCAAGATCACATATGAACTTGTTCTCTATTAGATTTTTTAAGGCCTAAACAAAAGGAATTATCATATTAAATAGTATAATGTCATTTGAACACTTTAATCTTATAATTCAATCATTTTAATAATTGTAAGTGAAAACTTACATATTTCTTGAACCATCGAGGAAAGTGTCTTCTAACTTAGTTTTACTTAAAGATGAAAAGACAAAGTTAATGATGTTCTCAATGAATTTTCATAAGAAAACATAAAATATAAATAATGAAACTTTTAACTATAAAAAAAGATTTAAAAAAGGAACCAAAACTCGTAATAGAATGTCAAAGGAAAGACAGTAAATAGGTAGTGACACTCGCAATTAACTTTTATAAGAGAAGACAAAAGAATGATAATGATACTCTCTGAATGGTCTAGCAGAAGAGAAGACGTAGTAAAGGATTTGAAAAAGAGACAAGAATAACTTTAAAGAAGCAGAAATAAAGGGTTTTGTCTTCAAAACTTGGTCTTGATACCTTGTTCTTTTCTATAATTTTCTTATATAATAAAACCTATATCTTCATAAAAGAATTTTAAGGAAATAGATTAAAGGTCAACTTTTATATGTAAATTATCCTTAATTTTTATTATTAGTCAATTTCAAAACTTAGCAATTCCCACTCACACCTACAAATACATAGTTGATATGTGAAATTTTCACAAATGAAAATCTACAAGTGCCTATGAAATATGTATAGCTGGAAAGGCCCATCATCAAAATAGGAACTACTTTTCGATTCATATGAAAAAGATGTGTGCAAATCTTATCAATATTTTCAAGAGGAAACTAGATTGTTCATTCATTAGAAAAAAAACTTAACCTTGTGTACTTTTAGAGTAAGCTTTTAATAACAAATGTTTAAGTTCCTCTTTCATGTAGAGCTTTAGAGTCTCTCATTATAAAGGCTTAGAGATTTTTATTTTGATGATCCCTTTATTTTTTCCTCATAGGAAGATTAAGGATTTAAGAAATTTGTAATTACTTCAGAATTTCAGAAGTAAACGGTTTGCAAATATCGTAATGTGCAACTAGAAGATGAATTTAAAAGTAACTAGATCATATATATTCTTATGTAACAACTAATATGTTTGCCTCTTGAGAATTACATGAAAAAAAATATATTTAGGCCTTTGATGTCCATGAATATTCAATTAATATAGAAAGGAAAAAAGCAAAGATTTATTGAAGTAAATTGAGAGAGATGAAAACAAATAGACATTCTAGAAATAGATGATATGAATCATCTTGTTCTTCGTACAAGGCTATTCACAATAAGATTTAATATGATGACTTGATCCAAGATTCAACCCAAAAGAAAGATGTTTGAATAAGATCAACTTATAGGTTATATTTTATTTAGTTGGTCAAATTATCAATTTGATGCAATTATTGATGCTTTAAAGTTTTATTTTCTATTTTATTCCATTCTATAATCGCTTATATATTCAATTTTTAAATGATATTTTGTTCACGAAGTCTTCACTTTTTCCATTAGATATATATAGAGTGATTTTCAAAATCAAAACAACTACATGACCATCACTCAGTGACTATTACTATTAAGCAAAGTTTTTATTTTTAAAAAATAATATTTTTATTATTTATACTATTGATGGTCATAAAAGCTCACAAATCATAAATTATAGATGCCCATCAATCATTGACCATAAAACTTTTTACTTTATTTTATTTTAACTTTTAACAAGTTATGAAACTTTTAGTGAAGTACGCTACCATTCAAAGAATTAAAGTATGTAATTTGGTTTCAATAACCCGAACTTAGAACAAGGAAATTTTTTTAAAAATTCATTTTTTCTGGGTTTAATTACTTTATCTCCATGTAGTTTACATCTTATACACTGTAATCCTCAAACTTTAAAAAATATCATTCAAACGTATGTGATTCAAGTTAGCTATAACTTAGAACTTCTCCAAAAATCTTCATTAATGAACCATTAACAAAAGGACTAAAATAACAAGAGGTGATATGGCTAATTACATGGATTGTAATGATTATATTATACGCAATATTATGTAATACATATTACACATGACTTGTGCCAATTTTGGAGATATAAACATAACGTATTCTTCACCTTTATCTTTGACAATGAAATAATCTATAAAATCCACCTTTAAACAATAAATGTTGTTAGGTAAAATTAAAGGATCAATAAAGTATGATAGTTGTAGAACTAAGTATAATTCTCATTCTTAAGATATATATTGGTTAAACTCCTTAATGTTTTGTTTATAATAATTAGGTTTTTTGTTCGTTTATTGATATTAAGGTTATTTTTAATTTATGGTTTTCTAGCATTATGTGGAGTTTGTATATCTTTTCTTAATACTAGGAGTTGATTGTGGTTCAGAATAAACAAAATACCCCTAATTTTATCAAATTAATTGGTTGTGTTTGTTTGTTTCAACTTTTTTTAATCTCTGTAGAATACTGAAAATTTTGCTTTTTAGTTATGTTGTTGACTTATTTCATAATTTCAATATTATGGATAGCTTAATTATATTGAAAATCCTATACTAATTGAACATTATGCATGTTTTGAGCCTTATGCAAATTTTGTTGTGTTTTTAATGTTAACAGAAGAAGATGACACTAAAAAAGCCATATAATTTCACGTGAAGGGAAAAGACTATTGAGCCAAGTGACATTTAGTCTAATGACAGCTTTAGATCAAAGTATAAACTTATGCCTTTCATGAAAAAAGGAAATAGAAAAGTACACTAAAAGAATTTATAATAATGAGAATTAATTGAATTGAGTACATTATCAACCTGCATTTTTTTGGTTATCTTTAAGGCTAAAAAATCAACAAAGATAAGGTTTTAAATGACAAGGTATGGATATCAAGCAATTATGTTACACTGTTGCTATTACAAGTAATGTAAACTTAAGTCACATAAAAATAAAATGTTAATGATAAATATTAAATTTTGTAGAATTAATTATAATTACATACTACATATCAAGATATGGAGAAATGCATATTGATACATTAACAATTAATATGATCATATCTTATTTTCCAAGTTATAATTTTTTTAAAGAATCAATCATAAAAATAATTGTAAAATTTTTTTCATTATATTGCTTCCACTTTTCTTTCATGTCATTTACTTTTATTTTTACTAATAAAAAAAGAGGAAAGAGACATAATAAAGGAAACTAGCATATCTAATTGGAAAGGCAAATAAGCAAAAGAGGAGGATAATACATAGTAAACGTGTTTGACATTCCATGCATTTTCCTTTTTATATTTGAAAAAATTTCCCTATTTAGTCTTATATTTGCATCTAAATTTTACTATAACATTTCATGTACATTTAAGATTTTCTTATTGGGAACTAAAGAAATTTGTTATATGTGTTTGAGCTCAAAATGTATTCTTATATATTTAATTATGATTTTAATTTAGGTATTGTTAGAAATGGAAGATTATAATGGTCCAAATTTTTGTTAAATTACTCATAATGGACCAAGATGGAGAAAAGCCTATAAAAGTATAAGTTGAGCTTAAGAAAGCTTAAGTTCATTTCTCTCTTAAACTCTTTTCCTTATAGGTTGTGATGGTGCTTGGAAAAGAGCTACAGGTATGGTCGGAGTTGGTAGTGTGTTGCGCGGGTCTAATGGTTTATGGCAGGGGGCTTTTCCTATAATATTGGCCAAAGTTCCTATCTTGAAGTTAAGCTGAAGGGTGAATGGACTGGGTTACAGTGTGCTGTGTGTATGGGTATTTAGTGTTTACAAGTGGAGGCTGATTCTTGGCAGGTTTGGAAGTTATTATCTAAGGGGGAAGCTTCGTCCACAACATAGCCTATTTTTTGGGATTGCTTACAGCTCCTTCGCTCCTTCGTTGCGGTTAAAATTGAACATATCTTCTGCGAAGCTAATACTGTGGTTAATCTACTTGCCAAAATGAGTTACCAACAACCCTTGGGAGTTTTTTTTTCCACAACTACTTGCTGATCTTTTTGTTGCTTTACATTTGGATTCTGTTTCCTTAAAATGTTGGTTGAATGTTAGCCCTGTAGTTTTGAGCTGACTTTGTTTAAGTTAATATATTTCTATTTGATCAAGAAAAAACTATTCACTCCCAACTTTTAACACTCATACCTTCATTGTCTGGCCACTATTTTTGACAATCTAGGATTCTAAAGAAATCTCTTGAAATGTTTTACGAAACCCCTAAGATTATTTCATCAAAAACGACCCAGATTTGGAGGAATCAGGACTGGAAATTTCAGTTCATTTAAGTAAGTCATTGATATCTTATTTTTAGCCATTTTTGGGTGAAACTAACAGCACCATTGTGTCTAACGGCCCTCAAAATATAGGAAAGGAGTTTCGATGCAAAAATAGTGCCATTGGATTCCTAGAGGTGAGCTCGTCATTTTTGGGATAGTGGTGATTTAGATCACTGCCTCTCCGACATCAGCAAATGTACCCCCACCCTCTACTGACGTGGAGATTTTTTGACCAACCCAAAAATGAATGAAAATAATATTAAAAATTCCAAAATATTATGCGAATCAATTTTCATAAAAATGGTGTATTGAAATTCTTCATAGTTTGTGAGATAAAAATTTAGAAAGGGTTATATTCTTATAGAAATGCATGATATTGTTGTTGTTGATTAGAATTGAGAATATCTTGACGTATTGAGTATAAATAAGGGTGTATGGGTTAGAAATTGATATACTTGAATTGTGAATTGGATTATTATGAATTTTGTGATGCAAATGTGGACTCAATTGGGTATACTCATACAGTTTGGAGGTCTAAATTGAGTTGTGGTTACTGGTAGATATAGAAGTGTATTTTTATTGAAAGAATGACCTTTCTTTTAGAAGGGAGATGTCTATTTTACTGGGAAAACTCCGCTGAATTTTTAGTAGGTTCCTCGTAAAATATGATATCATCATTTTTAAATAGAAAATAGAGCTCCTTAATATTAAGTCATGGTCTTATTCTAGAGGTATCTAAAATTTGTTTAGGTTTTAAATCCTAATTATCATTCCTATTTTTCTTTATATAGATCAATCAGGAGTAGAACCTTCCACTTAGTGACATTAGGTTCGACGTGAAGGATCGCATTCTACCTGTGAGTTAATAATTATGGTTATGAACATGCATTAGAATTCATTCTTATATTCATCATAGAAATCATAATCATTTTCATATGCACACATGATTCTTATACATACGGATTTACACATCATATTTTTGTTGTGCAATGTTATCCTTGTCTTAACATATGATGATGTGGAGGATTGTTGTGCTTTGAGCTACCTGGTAGACGTCACTAGGCTATGCATATAGTGAGTCAATTAGTCAGGTATAAATTTGGGTTAGTATTTGATCCAGTGATAGATCCATTGATTGAGATACAAAACGGTTGAGGTGGTTCGGTGGAGCTTGCTCTCGGACATTAACCGCTATATGGTACATGATTTAGTGGTGTGATTGTGGCGCTTCAGTTGAGCTTGCTCTCAAACAACACTCATATTGTAATGGGGCTATGGCGGTGGTTCTTGAACGATAATCCACTACATTAGACCAAGTGACCCATATCGAGCAAGAGAGCCCCTATGGCTATAATCTATGGGTAAAGGGTATGTCATAGGATCATTCGTCAGTCCTCTACTATTATTTGTGATTTGTGATTATGATAATTATGTGACATGATATAGATATAGTAAATGCATGCATGTTTATGAATAAAAATCATTATGTCTTGAAATTGCATTTATAGATGTAATACATTATAAATAATATATATATAGCCATAGTATTAATTCACTCAGTAAGTTCTGACTCTCCTCAATCATTTTTCAAGATCTTTTTTTATATCTATTGTAACAGGGTACTTTATTGGCCTTCTTCTTCTTCTCCGGTGATTCGATATATATTTGTGGTGACCTTTGACTCTAGAGCCGTAGTAGTCTTGTATATGTTGAATTTCCCTTGTCTTAACTACTTCAACATTGTAGCATATTAAGAATTGGATATCGTTAGAACTATTTGATTGTTAAAAGTATGAGTTTGATCATTTTGAAATCTTATTTTTATTATGGATATGGGGATTTGACAACATTTTAGGCTTGCTAAGGGTTGAGTTTACTGCTCCTTTAACACCGATCATAATCCAAAGTTGGAATCGTGACAAAGATAAATCTATCTCAAAGACTAGGTTTAAATGTTTTTTTATAGATTTCATTACAAGTATAATCCAATAATTATATATAATGGAGGTAAGAGAGTTTGTTTTAAAAGTAAGTTACAAATGATTAACTTAACAAAATTTATGCTTAAGTACTAAAAAATTGGGTTATAGGTGTTGATGCTTTGAAGATGGTTTGAGATCAATTGAAAATGATGATGATACGTGGAAACTAACAAATAGACTTCTAGAAATAAAATATAAGACAATAGAGGTGTACTCGAATGTTAAGCGCCTTAACCTTTCCACTATATTTGGCTTTATTATAGATATGTCAATTGAAATGATTAGAGATGATCTTATTGCAAAATTCTCCTTAACTTGTAATAATTAAGATGGAGTGAAAAATAACAACTAGTGAGCAAACTATTAGTGGATGCCCACACTCTGAAAGGATCTATAAGACTTAAGAATTAATGAAGATAATCATGATGATTAGGTGTCATTCAAAGTCAATGAATTGGGATACTCAAAAAGAATATTGCATATGAAAATTTTATATTCTAGAATTGAAGTTGATTGACACAATACACTTAAAGTTCTAGTTTTGTATAAATTATGTTTATTTGGGAGAAAATGATCTAAAAGTTGATAATAAGGATATAAGTAGATTTGATAAGAGTTTAATTAATAAAAGGAAGAAGCCTAGATACCCTTATTTAAATGCATCATGTTACATAGATTCCAAAATTAATCTCAAATGTAGGATGATATTTAATTTAGTGTTTACATTTATAAAGGCTTTAAAGAATATAAGTATATAAGATGGATTTGATTATATCCATAAAATGTCCTACAAAGGTTACTATTGAATGTAAGAAGATAAGTGGGTAATTAAAATATTATAGCCTCACCTAAAATGGTGAAGCATTTCAAATAAATACGTTTATAGATAAGCATTCTTATCAATGGATTAAAATGAAGTATGAATCACATTTCAATGACATCTTAGTTGACATATTTCTAAATTAAAACGTAGCAATTTTAGAAGATCAAGATTTTATAGATATAAAAGCATCCAAACCTAAGAGACATATCTTATAGTTTGTGCTTAGAGATGGAATATGATATGACAAATTGAAAGGATATTTCTTGTTGTTATGAAATACAACATATAAAACTCATTGTATGTTATAGTTCCTAAAGGAGTTTTTGACTCATACTATATTTGTTTGGAGCAATTTAAATATGGATTTTGAATGTTTATAGGCCTATAGTCATTATTAATAAATGTCATTTAAGGGCAAGGTATATTGGCTAACTATTAATAGTTATTAAAAGGGGTCCTACTGAAATTACATACTCTCTTTCCTAGTTTGTGGCTAGAGTAGAGAACAAAGACATGGAAATGATTTCTTAAGAGCTTACAAATATTTACAAAAGCAACTTATGGATTTTCATTAGTTACAAAAAAAGGTAATACAATTTTAAAGTCTTTATTTTTAACTTAGTTATATCCTTATCTTTCTTTTAAATTTTGTACAGGGTGTACAGTAGCTATTTAAGAAAAAGTTTGTTCATCATAATTATCAATACTGCATTAAATATTTATTGGTAAACTAACAAGGACAATAAAGGAAATTATATTATCAGCAAGGATAAAATGCAAAATATTACTTAGATTGTACAATACAAGGTTATGATATAACCAAGTCAAAGAGTGTGACACCCTAATACCTCCTAGGAGGATATATAGAAGCACACAAAATAGACCTTGACAATTTAACAATTCCTATAGATAGGACAAACTTATATCACAATTCATATAATTACCCTTGTTAACAGACTTGCTCACATACTTCAAAGTGGTTTATACAAGTCACAAATTACACATATCATATCCATACATTGAAAATCTCATCATAAGTTATGGTTATTATATGCCATTTACATATTGAAATCTTTATAAGTCTTACAAGCATTTACTACAAAATTCTTTCTTAATATTTATGATTACAACACAATGTTTAGATACAAAATTTTCTAAAATGTTACACATTCTTCTTTGGCCATTTCATTTCTCCGAACCTTAACCCTATTTTTCATGACCTATATGGAGGAAAAATCGCCATGCTACGTATATAGCTTAATGGGAATAGTGATGCAAAATGGCGACTACTCTCAGCAGTCGCCTAACATTCACATGTAAATGATCCATGACATTTAAATGATGGAAAATAAATTATAAAATAAAAGTAATGAAATATCTAAATAAATATAACAATATTTGAACATGAAATTCAAAGATTATTCATAATAAAATTTTGCATCAAAATAGAATAAATGTCATAACATATACAGAATTGCCTGCTAATTTCTTCAGATATGGGCAATAGGAATAGAACAGAAGATACTTATGATTGGTATCTACAGAAGAGGCAATAGCCTCTAAAGCAGAAGAGACATAAGTTCTAAAATTGAAGATACTATAGTGTCTCACAATAGAAGCAGTTGCAGACCCTTCTAAGCATGCCTATTTACCCACAACTAAGATTTGGTAGGTTAAAACTAATCATCAGAGCATTATAATTACATTTTAAAATCACATTATAGAGTAACAAATTCATAACATAAAAACTCATTCCCTTATGCTTGCGTTATAATTTGAAAACGTTTATCATGCCCAATCTTATCATGCAAGAGCAAAGCAAAAACACATCAAATTTAACCAAAAACATCCCATTTTCCTATGGAATTCTTTTTTTACTGATTCCCCTCACATCACACTTATAAATTCAAGCAAACATATCAAAAATTGCCAATCCTCTTAAAAGAGTGATCAAAACCCTATTTCTTCACTCCACTTGCTTCCCTTTGCCTTTATCTTTGGCCTTCTCCTCCCTTACATATAACAAACCCATTTAAAACTCATCTTCAAAAATTACATACATGTAACAAAATCGCTCAAAAGTCTAAATTTTGAGTGTTAGTGCTAACCTCATCTCATCGTCTTCATATTTATATTTAAATCTTATAGTGTGTAAAGTGATAAGTGGCTAATTCCCACTGGTTCCCACTTTTCAATTTTCATTAATTAAAATTAGGCCACACCATTTTCTTATTCCATTTAATTTCATGCCATCTTAATTCATTGAGCATTTTCGCCTATGATTAATTTATATTTATGCATACATAATACAATTAAAGCAAATTAACGAATTACCCCTAACAATTTTGTTAATATCGATTATGTCATGTACTAAGCACTCACTTTCATATTCGTTAACACCTATTACATATACTTTCGAGGACATGACACATTCCTACTAGGGTATAGTTTGGAGCCTCACATTTCTCTCCCCCTTAAAAGAATTTCATACTCGAAATTCATACTGAAGAGAATAAGTGGGGATATTGAGCCTTCATAGTCAATTATGGTTCCCACGTTGCATCGTCAAGTCTATGGTGTTGCCATAGGACTTTCACCAGAGGTATTTGTTTATTTTTGAGCTGTCAACCTTCTCTAGCCAAGATAGACACTCGTCTTTTCTCATAAGAAAAATCCAGTTATACTTGAATTTCTTGCACAAGAACCTTGTGTGAATCATCAAACCGATATCTTCTCAACATAGAAATATGAAATACATCGTGCAACTTGGCCAATTCTTCAGGAAGAGCTAATTTATGAGCTACTGGTTCGATTTTCTTAAGAATCTTATAGGGACCAATATAGCGTGGGCTGAGCTTACCTTTCTCCCCAAACTGAAGTATTTCTTTCCATGGTGATACTTTGATAAATACCTTATCCCCTACCTGATACTCAATATCTTTTCTTTTTAAATCGGTATAGGATTTCTACCTATCTGGCAGATTTTAATCTCTGTTACATAATTTGAACTTTCTCTTTGGTATTTTTTACAATATCAAGCATGATCATCTTATTTTCACTTAATTCAATTAAAAAAGGATGGAGTTCTGCACTTCCTACGATATAGTGCTTCATAAGGCGCCATGCTAATACTAGTCTAATAAATGTTGTTATAAGCAAACTCCATCATAGAAAGAGATCCTAACTTCTAGGGATTTCTAACACATAACTGTGAAGCATGTCTTCCAATACCTGAATAACTCGTTCTGATTGTCCATCTGTCTAAGGGTGGAAAGTAGTACTAAAACTGAGTCAGATACCTAGAGTCGTTTGCAAACTTTTCCAAAATTTTGAAGTAAATCAAGGATCACAATCATAAATAATAGACCATGGTAGCTTGTACAATATCACTATCTCATTCACATGTATATTTGCCAGCTTATCCATCAGATAGTTAGGACAAATAGGTATAAAATGAGCAGACTTGGTGAACTTATCCACAATCACCTATACAACATCTTGTTTTCTTTAAATGAGAGGAAGCCCAAACACCCTTGTGATTAGTTTCAAATTATATTTTCTCACGATTGATTCATTGCTCTTTAGGTGTTAAGATTTCAATTTTTAACCTTCATCGATCTGCTAAAAGTTTTAAGTTCTTTTTTGTTTATAGTTTTTAATATTTTATTAGTTCTTTTTAACTATCCAGTACTTTGTTTTAGCATTCTACAAAAACCTAGTTACTATTAGTGGTTTAAACTTTAGACGATCTAATTTGGATTTACTTGTGTTTATGTGCACTTGTGGTGTAACACCCCACTCCCGCTGGACCCGAACTCGATATCGATGGTGATACCCGAGTCCGTGCCCCTCGAGGGTGACGTGTCACATCACTTAACATTTAAAACTCGGTAT
>JAOQML010014905.1:0-12041 GCA_027568935.1 Erythroxylum urbanii | reverse complement strand
AATCTACAATTTGTTGAGACGAATCAACAATGGGCAGATATCTTCACCAAACCCTTAAGTGAAGACAAATTCAAGGAGATAAGATGAAGTTTGAACATGGTTATGTTAAATGATCATGCGTCTGAAACTCCATAACCTAGATGATGCGTTGCATTGAAGCAAAAACGTCGTAAGGAATAGTAACGGCAATTTTTACTCGGTAGTATCAATTAATGAGTATTTATAAATCAGTTACAAGCGTTATTAACAGCAACTTTGTGTAGGAGTGTTTATAAAAGATATCTCTCAAAATCTCAACACTCTACATTCTAGAATTTTCTTCTTAACTGAATTTCTTCAAAGTGCTCTCAATAAAGGCGATTCAATCCTCTGTTCTTTACATCAAATCTTTTTCGTTCTTATCTTGCTCAATCATTTCTATATACTAACCTCACTTCTTTAAGCGAAATACATTTCTATGTTTAGTGTTTATACATTGTAGATTACAATAATGTCGAAATCTCTTACCTATAGGAGACTTGCTGATTTCACTACTCTCAAGGAAGATCGAATGGATATTGAACCTGAGATTAAAGCAACTGGATGGGAAATTTTCTTCAATATACGAGAACTGGTGTATCCAAATAAAGTATATGAGTTCTAGAAAAATACAAAGGTGGTAGATAAAACTTGGTATCTGTGGTAGACAGATTGTTAGTGATTATGCCACAAGATTCTATTGTGAGGGTTACTGAATGTCCAAATGAAGTAGCAAAGCTATTTAACAATACAAAGTGGATTGCTCAAAGTCATTTAAATGAAGATAACATCAATCGACAACTATATATATCGAGTTATCCAAGAGTTAAGAAGTTTTCAAACCTAATTCCGAAGGCTAGGGTTCTTCATTCAATTCTTATTAACTGTATTTTACTAAAAATGGGATCGAAGGATTTTATGAAGACGAGTGATGAACAATGTCTATTTTATTTACTCACACACAAACCTATTAATCTTCCGTTCTTGATTCTAACTTACATGATAAGGACTCAGGATGAGTATCATCTGAAGAGTGGTCCATTGCCTTATGGTATGCTATTGACAAGATTATTCAAAGAATCTGGAATCCTACTTGATAGAGGAAATAGAGTAAAGCTGAATATTAAGAGTGTTATCAATATCTCTACTATTCACAGAATGGGAATTAAGACTGAAGCTGAATCGAATAAAGATGTCATATTAAAAGCACAGTCTAAGGGGGAGCTTTCAATCAAAATAAGAAAAAAAGAAGATGTTTCATCTGGTATACAAGCAAAACCTGAATCAACTAGAAGAATCTCAACTGAGCTGACAAAATTTGAATAATCATCTTATAAGTCAATTCAAGCTAAGACGATTCCTGAAAGGAATGAAAGTGTAAAGGTTCAACAATTAACTCACGAAGTGCCTTTAAAGAGAAAGGCTAAGACACTTCAATCAGAAAGACCTGATATTTCTAGAAGGTCACCAAAATTACAGAAGAAGCAAAAAATTCTAACTCTTGGTCAAGTTTTTGAAAGTGTAACAGAACAACAACAGCAAAACAATTGTCTCTATCCTTCAGACTCAATCAAAACAATCGTCTGGAGAGACAGTGATAAAAAGGAAGTTAGTATTTAAGCAAAACAAGTCTCAACAACTCTCTTCCAATTTGGCAGAAGAACAAAGGCAGACGAAGATGATTCAGAAAAGAAAGGTTGAAAAGCAGCAACCAATCTACAACCTTCCTCAACAAATGAAGAAACAAGATTTGAAGATGAAGATTATGGAAGAATCAATACCTAATCAAAACAAAGGTTCGATTATCATTAGAGAATCTCCTAAACAGAAAGTTAAGGTTCAAGTTGAACCTGTAACTATAAATGCTCAGACGATACATCTTCTTAGCCCTGAAGATAGAAGATTGTATGGTATTCTACGAGATGAAAAGGCAGAACCATATCTATTGAAGATGACTAAAAATCCTTACACAATCTATCCAGTGCCAAGCAAAACAATGATAAAGATTATACCAGATGTATAACCTAGACGTCCAACACTGGTAGACAACAAAGATAAAGGTAAGAACAAGAAATTCCCTGAGAAGCAACAAGATGATCTCATGGAAGAAGAAATTCGAGTGGAAATAAAGAATATAGATGATGTATGTCATACAGCTCAACCTGTAGGCATCTATATTTCTCATCACATTTCAAGACCATCAGGAAGCAACTTTGGCACATCAACCGTAGATGAAAGTTTCAAGGTAGTTGGGAAAATATCGGAAGAAAGATACAAAAAGATTACAATTGAAGGTATCAATTTCTATTTAGAAACCTTTGTGACTTACGTGTTCACTTTAAACCCATAGGTTTCATTTCTTCTATCAAAGATATCCTACATCTTCTAGGAAAACCCATTTTGAAACTACCCTACCCTGATGATCTTGACATTCCCCCACAAACAAAATTTTTTTAATTACCCTCCATTGAAAATATCAAATTAGACGATTCAATTAGAAAACCCTTTGTCTCTAAGTATCTTAATCCATAAAATGAAAAGCTACAAGACTCTACCGATAATTTGGCGTGCTTGAAGAATTTCATCATAAGGACTGAAGCTAGTCAAAAGCATAAGGAAGAACATGAAGCCTTAGCTAAACATATTCAAGAAATTGATACTAAGGTTGAAGAACGAAGTGACTCAGTAGGTGATCTTCATGAGGAAGTAGCACTTCGACGTGTGACTATAAAAGAAGACCTCAAGACGATCCGTACTGATATCAAACATATGTTCTTTGAGATATTGAAGCATTTGAAATGATTCTTTTTGATTAATAACAAATAGGGGAGAATAGTATAAAGTAAAGGAGAAGGAGGAGATTTTATTTTGGCGATTTTATTCTAGCTTATTTTTAATGCATTCTATATCTTGCATTATTCGTTTAAATAAATAAATGTTTTCTGAAAATTATTCGTCTAAATATCCTCTTGTTTATCTTCTAATATTATGATTATTTTTTATCATCAAAAAGGGGGAGATTGTTAAGTTAAGGAGACTTCACTTCTTCTATTAATTTTGATGAAAGTCAAATAATAATAATAATAGAAGAGTGTGTGAACTATTTTGAAAAGTGCATATGAGTTTGCATAGTTATTCATGATTAATATATCTTCCTAGAGTTGTAATGAACATGTTATTTGAGTATGTTGAATATGAGGTAAATGTTGGCTTGGAAGGTTCACTGTTGTTATTTCAATGTATTGTTGGCATAAATTGTATGGGTGATTCCTTCGAATTGGTATATGCTTCATGTGGATTATGTGTGAGAGCTAAATGGTTGTGAAATATAAATGTTTCATTCATCATAACTGACAGTACCCAAATTTTGATGAGTGTTGCTTTGTTTCACTAGCTTAATGACTTTCATACTACTTGGCCCAAATACATTTCACCTTACCTTTACCCACATTACAACCTTAAAAGTCCCTTGATCCATGATTTTGTATGTGAACATTAGTGGTGGAGAAATGATATGACATACAAAGTTCTGGAATGACATAATCATGAATGGGGTTGAGAGTACCTATAGATATATTTTAGTTAAACACATTTTTCAAGTCTACCATTAGATTGCTCAGTTTTGAAGGTATTGAACATTGATTGATCATGAGTAGATGCATTGAATGTTGAATTCTTGCTATGATTTTTGAAAGTCATTAATCTTTGGTTATGATTATATAGTCTTGGAAAATATGGGAATTGAGTAAATGTTTCGGGTCTTTGAGCTTAATTTGGACGTTTTGCCCGAGGATGACCAAAAGCTAAATATGGGGGAAATTGATATGTGTTTAATTCTTGATACATTTAATTATTTACACTTAGCAATTAATGATATGAAAATGCTTAAGATACTCACTTTAATTCATATATGATTTTAGGTATAATTTGGAAACAAAGAAATTAAAGTGAGTTGAAAGCACTACATTTGGGTCATTTTTTGAAGATTAAGTTTCACTTGTCTTCATGGAGCAAGAAGAAGAAAATTAAAAGACAAGAAGAAAAAAATCAAAATACAAAGAAGAAGAATTAAAAATGCTTGCTGAAAAAATGAAGAAATAATAGTAGAGTAAAACGATTATAGCAGCTGGGAGTTAAAGGATAAAATGACATGCATATAGGTGGATTAAAATAAAGACAAAACGACAACAACACAACTAAAAGCAGAAGGAAGCATGCGTTAAATGCCAATGCTAGCATTGGCGTTTAACGCATGGCTTTAAATGCTAGCATTGAATGTGAAAGCGAGCATTTAACACTACAAAAGGGTTGTAAAGAACACAACAGTTGTGGGAGGTGTGAATAGGAGGCATGACCTAGGAAGTTTATTCATCACATCACAAATAGTAGTTTGGCTGGGAGAAGAGAAGAGAGCAATAGCTTAGAATAGGAGGGGAGGCATAATGAAGAAGAGCTACTGGGGGACTTCGGTAGGGTTATTTAAGTGGGCTGAACCATTTTCTTTAGAGAGACACATGGAAGGCTAAGTTTTTGACACCGATTCAAAGGTGACATCGATGTCGATGACCCGAGTTAAGTGTATTTTCCTATTTTGTTGTTTCTTTCTCTCATTAGAAATTGATTACATTATCCTATGTTAATTGATTTGGGTTTTATGTATGGATAATTGGAGTTTCGTTATTGTTTAATTATTTGTGTATGAACCCATTGGGTATTGTGAAAAGATTTTTTAATGCGTTCATTGAATCATTTATTTGTAAACCCATTGCTAGAATTTTGATATAATTTGTAATTGTTATATTGAAATTCATGTGCAGCGACAAATGATTCTTAATCATTAAGGATAGCATTATCTAGGGGTAAATGACGCATCATATATGATTATTGCCTTGATTAATCGATTTTTTCTAATTTTTAATGCTACTGCCTAATTTAATCTAGAGATCATATCCTAGGTTATTTAGTAGTTAGGTTTAATTAATGATCGTATCTTCATTAAACAAAATCTAAGGGAAAACTTGAGTTAATTATTAACCCATGATTAATAGTTACTAGGAGAGGATTGAGAACAAAAAATCAATGAAATATACTTAATTAGGGTGTAGGTTGAGATTGAACCGAAGAAATGGGTCCCTACTAAATTACCCACTTTTATCATTTTTTGCATGTTTTCTTTAATTTGTTTTTATTAGTTTAGTTTCATTTTATTTTCTTATTTCAAAACCCCCTGTTAGACCTAAACACCAGTTAATTTCATTTCATAAACTTTACACACACTCTCTATGGGATCGACCTAGACTCACCACTGCTATAGTAGTAGGTTTAGTTATTTTATTTTGACTAGCGTTACGACACGCAATCAATGTGCCTTTGAAGGATCACTCCTTGTAGTTTCAATATATTGTCATCAATTCTATGAGTAATTCCTTTTACACTTTTATCCTTCACAAAATAGCCAAAGAACCAGCTTATAGTTGTCTTCATCTTGCTGCCAAAAACTAACTCATTTTCACCTTGAAATTGTGTTGATCTTGCATGAATGGAAAGCTAGTTTAACTTGATGTATTGAGGTGGAATTTGAGCTTAACAAGTAAAAATCTGATCTTTATGGCATGGTTTAATATAATGATAATGATGTTTGAATTGGAATGAAATATATATGATGTTGATGATGAAATGAGTTCTAGAAAATGATGCTTCAATGATAGTTTCTAGTTTAGATTTTGATGCATAAAAGACAATGATTTGTGAACTGTCAATTGAACGATTTTGAGTTGGCATTGAAGATGAATTTGATGAGGAATGAAAACATAATTAAGGCCAATTTGAGGTATAATTGATGTCAAGAAGATGTTTTGAATTTGGTATAAAGATGATAAAATCTAGAAAAACAAATGAAGGAAATGAATGGGAACTTTCAGATAACCCATCCCACGTTCGTGGGAAGGCCATACACAATCGTGGGAATGCTTTGAAGTGAAGAAAATGTTGTCTTGTGTGATTATTGAATTAACTAAGGATAAGGAACTTTACTATGGTGCATTTGGACTTGATTGAGACTTAAAATAAACCTGGATTGATGTTGGATAAGTTAGTTAAGTGTTTGACATCTTTAGGTTGTTAATTGATTTGACATGTTTAGGTTTTTAATTGAAGTTATAACTTAAGGAAAGGATTGTTTAATATCAATGTATCTAAATTGGAAATTTATAAGTGTTAAAGGAATGAAAAAGTTCTTATGAATACAAATGTGATCCAAAGGATATGAATAATGCATTAGGAATGAATGAATGAGAATTGGGATGTTGTGTGATTATGTATAATGCTAGAAAAGAGCTAGTGAATCTATGGTTAATGAATTGAGCATGATCAAGTGTACTTAAGGTATTAACCTAATTGCAAACTAGTTATATACAAGCTATGATGTTTGAATGATCAAGAATTGTGAATAAGGATACATACCTGAAAAGTTAATTGAGTATGCATTGAAACATAATGTATGTGTGTGTGTGTCTGTGTGTGTCTGTGTCTGTGTGTGTCTGTGTCTGTGTATACATGTGAATGATTATTCAATCATATGATTGAAAATTTAATGATGTGTGAAATATGTGTGTATTGCATGGAGATAGATACACAAAAGTGAACGTCAGAATCCAAAGATTGCCGGATTGTCAAAGCAATAGCTAATCTAGAGCACACAGTGAGTTAACCTAGATGTTTACTCACTATGACTGAATTGATTATGTTTATCTTTTGATATTAAACTGTTATTGATATGATTGCATTAATTCCTGACCTTGATGATCTGAGAAATTCCATATTTGGGATTATATTAGAAGTTCTATCAATTTGCATAAGAATATGAAATGTGAGAACAATTAGATGTGAAATGCTGGAATGAATATGGAATGTGAGAAATTGAATGTGAATTACTGGACTGGATCTGATGAATTACTAGACTAGGTCTGATGAATTGATACGTGTAAAAAATGCACACAAGAATGAAAGGTAATTGAAATATGGCATATGGAATGATGCATTACATTGAAATACATAATCAGATAAAGGAGTTGTGACTGGAGTGGCCAGTCTAAAAAGAGCTTAAAGCTTAGAAATGCACATAAAGAGCCACAGGCTTAGTGATTAATGAGCCCAGTATCCATAATAGGTATGGGACAATATCTAAAATGAGCTCGGTATCTACTAAGGATACGGGATAATAAATAGGCACTCGGTCATAACAAAATAAAAATGAACGGAGTTATATATACATTTACATATACATCCTTATATGTATCATTTGAATGAATTGAAGTGAATGATTGAAGTGTTCGAAATACAGTTAAATAGTGAACAAGGATGTGTTGTGATATGAAATGTTAGTTTATCTGATATATTTGTGAAAGTATGATAACATGATGTACTTGATAAGGTATGATGAAACGTGATATCATACAATATTGATGGTATGTAATACTTATCTCTGTGAATCTGGCTTGAGTGAATACATCGATGATGGTTCACTCACTGAGTTCATAAACTCTTCAAAATTGCATTGTTGATTTTCAGGCTCAGAGGAGATCTAATTAGACTAATTGGAGTATAGCTATTGCAATTGGACATGAGTTAGTGGTTGGGATCAGTTGTACCTACAAATGTCTTCAGTGATTTTGTATCTAAATTATACTTCTAAACTATTATAAAATATATGTGTGAATTCTAAAATGTAATGACATCCATGGCTGGATATGTTTGTAAATGAAATAGGCCAAAATGAATATTGGTTGCTTAGGTTGTGTTTGATGTTTGAAAATTTTGTAAAGAGTTATTTTGCTCATCTTAACGTGCCATCTTTGTAGAGAATGTTCTCGAATAATCATCGATACGTTTGAGCATATGCTCTATGAGAGTGGTATGTTACATATATTCTAGGTCATTTCTCTTTCTTTATATATTATATTCCATTTACATAAATGTTAGGGTTTTCCTGTACCCAAAAAGTCCTAAAAGTCCCTAGAAAACTTAAGTCCAGTAGGTTATCCGTGTCTTCTGTCATGCAAGCCATGATCGTGGCACTAAATTTTGCTTTAGCCACGATCGTGGCACCTTCACCAGGCTTCTATCATGATCATGGCCCTAGGTTTTGCCCCGATCTTCCTCCTAATCTCCTATGTTCTTCTATCTTTGACATAAAAACACTAACAAACACATCAAGGTACTTCAAATATACAAAATTTAAGCTCAATGGCATAATCTAACCCATAAAACACTTAAAACACAAAGGTCTAATTAAATAACACAATCATAACCTACACATGCACTAATTATTCAATTTAACAACCAAACGCATACTAAACTACCCACTAAAACATTATGCAATATACCACTATCATCCTCCTTATTTATTTGACTTTGTTAACTTGTTAAGAAAAGGTAGAGGATTAATCTTTTCAATAATTGGGAATTCAGCATTTTCCTTTGAGCTTGATGTCATATCCCTTTCTTCTTCGATCTCCCTCTCAATGTCTTCCTTATTAGCCATCCCTTGAGTAATTTTTGTAGGGTTCTCAAGTTGTCTTCTACTTTGTGGCTCTAGACGATCGATCCTTACTGCCATCTAATCCATTTGGCATTCCAAGTTTTGAAAGGTCGATGTTACTTCTTGCTGAAATTATAAAGTGTTATTAGCAATGGACTTAATCAAATCTTCTAAAGATGTACCCGAATTCGAGGAAGAAGCTTGTAGTTGATAGGTGCTTAATTGATTATGAATTTATTCCATAACACTTAGTGATTATCGCTATAAAATTGCTTAAGATACTTACTTTGACTCATATATGATTTTAGGCACAAGCAAAGAAGTTAAAGTGAGTCGAAAGCACAATATTTGGGCTATTTTTTAAAGATTAATTTTCACTTGTCTTCATGGAGCAAAAAGAAAAAAATTAAAAGACAAGAAGAAGACAAGAAAAATGAAAACACAAACAAGAAAAATCAAAGTTGCTCACGATAAAGAAGTACAAAACTGTGTATGGAAATTGCATGCTTTTACATGCAATTACGTGAATTTAATGGCTGGTAAAACAAAGGTGGCCAAGCTAATGAACAACCAAGAAAGAAGCTAAATGCAACCAAAGAAAAAAAGCAAAACGACGTGAACAAGCAGCTGGGAAAAGATGAAGCATAAAATGGAAGCATGATGGGAAATAGCCAAAGGAAGCAACAGATGACCAAACGACAGCGTAAAGCCATATTGAAGCAAATCAAAACACAAGCGCAAGCCAAAATGCAAACAATATCAGTGTAAACATAAACATTTCACACTAGCAGGAAGCAATGATGCACAGCAACAGAGCCAAGAGACCAAAATGTAGTAACCAGAAGGAAAATATAGCAGCAAGTTAGAATAAAGAAAACATTGTCGTTGGGATGGACGAAACGTTGTTATGGGCAGGAGATAAAAATGAATAGTGGCAAAAGATAAAACGCAAAAGCAATGAGGGTTTGTAAGGTTGGTTTTAAATAAAACCACATAGCAGTAAAAAAAATGAAGTGAGGCACTGGAGATGTGATATTTAGTGGAGCTTCAGCTAGGGAAAAGAAGGGACAACTGAAGGTGCTTCAGGAGAGCATGAAGAGGGCTATGGTAGCTCTTAAATTTGAGAGACCTATGGAGGGCTAGACAACCCAACATCGATTCGGAGGCAACATCGACGCCGACGACCCAGTTAAACATTTCTTTCATTGTTTTGTTATTTCTTTCTCTCTTTAGAATTTGTTTGTGTTATTCTATGTGTATAGATTTGGGTTTCATGTATGAATGATCGTGTTATCAATATAGTTTGATTATTTATGTATGAACACAATGGGTAGTGTGAAAAGATGATTTTAATGCGTTCATTGGATCATTTTATTACAAACCCATTGCTAGAATATTCAATGTAATATGTAATTGTTATGTTGAAATTCATTTGTAGTGACTAATGGTTCATAATCATTAGGGATAACATAACCCAGGTTAAATGACGCATCGTGTGTGGTTGCTGCCTTTGTTAATCGATTTTCCTAATTTGTAATACTACTACCTAATTGAATCTAGAGACTGTATCCTAGGTTATTCAGTGGTTAGGATTAATTAACGATCGTATCTTGATTAAACACTACCTAAGGGAAAAGTCGAGTTAATTATTAACCCATGATCAATAGTTTCTCGGAGAGGTTTGAGAACAAAAAATTAATGAAATATGTTTAAGTAAAGTGTAGGTCGAGATTGAATCAAAGAATTATGTCCCTACCGAATTTTCCACTTTTAATCATTTTTTATGTGTTTTCTTTAAATTGCTTTTGTTAGTTAGTTTAGCTTTATTTTATTTTCTTATTTAAAAAAATAAAACCCCCTTAATCTAAATATCAATTAATTTCATTTCAATAACTTTACACACACTCTCTGTGGGATGACCTAGACTCACCACTGCTATAGTAGTAGTCTAGTTTATTTTGACTAGTGTTACGAAGGGCTGTTAGTATTCTTGATTGGAATTGCTGCAGTCCTTATGGTCGATTTGGAAAGTATTTATGCTACCTATTCCCCTCATAATTCAAGTTAGGATGATCCCTCCTGCCTTGGTTATACATCTGGGAGTACGGGTTGTACTGGTTAGGAAAATTCCCTCCTGTAGTATTCTTGTACTCCATACTTCTCTCTTGCAATGTCGGGCACTCATTAATTAGATGGATTATGTTTGCACATATTCCATATGCCTTTACAAATGCCTGTCCAACTGTAAGTTCTCTAACAAAAGATGTTAACTCATCTAAACATTGTTCAATGGATGAAGTATTTGCCTTGTTCACACGATGAACATCGTTGCGAGTGCCAAATTATTGAGCAATAGCGACCATTCTCTCATTCAAAATATAACTCTCCATAGGAGTCTTTTCGTACAATGGTCCATTACTCTCTACATCAGCCAAACTTCTCTCTATAGGCAACAATCCCTTGTAGAAATATTAGATTGTTTGGGTATGTTATGATGGGGATAGCTAGCTCATAACTTCTTAAAGCGCTCATAATACTCATAAAGGGATCCTCTATTATATTACTTTATACTACATATTTCCTTCCGAATACTCGTTGTCATTGATGTTAGAAAAATTTTGTCCAAAAAATAGCTGTTTCATCTTTATCCACATGTTTACACTCCTGGCAGCTAAATCAAACAACCAGTCCTTTGCTGCATCTTTAAGTAAGAATGGTTTATTGCTCGTCTGTCACCCCTAGAGGCTTCATCTTAGATAAACCATATCGAGCTCCTTGAGAAGCTTATGCACATCTTCACCTGCAAGGCCACGAAAATTAGGCAACAAATGTATTAATCTAGAATTATGTCCAAAGGTAACATGCTCAGTAAAATTAGGAAATGTAATGCATAAAGGCCTTTGGGTTAAGTCTGGTTCAGCCAACTCCCATAGTGTTTTTGGATTTGCCATTGTTTCTTCGAATTCAAATACTTGTTCTACTCTCGGAGTTATTCTTTCTTTCCTTTATAACCTCCATAATGTCCTTTTGATCTCCGAATCAAGTTGCTCAGGTTCTCCACGAGGAGATTTGGTCACTAACATACACTATAGCACCCCCTTACCGTAAGGTATACACCAGGACGCCCGCAGGTCATTCCGGTACATATCCTATGATAAGAGTGAGCTACTTGCGATCACTACATTCACTCCATATGGCATCACATTAATTTTAATAATCAAGCATTAATAGAAAACCACAATATCTTTTTTTTTCAAATCAACTTCTTCCTCATTTCATTTATCAAAATCAAAAGTTTACACATCTCCTTTACTGTCTGTACATCAACCCAGTACTCTAGTACAAAAATGCTATAGGTAAGAGGAAAAACATCAAATCTATCTAGGCCATCCCAAAAGTCCCAGCTAACCGACCTGTGAGCCATGACTTCTCTCGCCAACACAATCTACACGGCTGGAAAAGTCCCTCTGAAGCTAGGAGTCTA
>JAOQML010014831.1:0-12045 GCA_027568935.1 Erythroxylum urbanii | reverse complement strand
TTTCTTTTCTTACTTTAGGCTTTTAAATGTCCCAAATTTAATATGTGCCTAGAATTAAAACAAATAATTCTTAATTAATGCAACTTAAACATAAATGGACAAGAGTTTAATAAATTATGTATCTAAAATTAATATAAAAATGTCCATTAATAGCTATCTAAAGCACACTGTGAGTAAACTAAGATGGTCTCACTATGATTGTTGCTTATGAAATTGTGAATTAACTTGTGATATGATATGTATATACTGACTTCCAGACATTTAATGTTCGAGGCATTTGATGCATGAATAAAACATTGGAAGTGCTATTTGAATGTGAATGTGACTGACTACTAAATGTTGAATGCCAGACTAAAAGTCTGATAACAAATGTGAATGATAAAGAATATGAATGTGACTGAATAAGTATAATGATTGAATGCGCATGGTGCATTTCATTACATGAATGCATGAAAGATACAGGCAGTTGTGACCAGAGTCACCAGTGAAAAAGAGCTTAAAGTTTAGACTGTGGTAAGAGCCTATGGCTCACTATATAAAATGAGACGTGTATCCCCAACGGATAAGGGACAGTATAAATGAGCCTGGTATCCACAACGGATACGGGATATTGAAAAAGGCACTCGGTCACAACAACGAAATAAATGAATATGAGTCACACGAACATTGCTTATACACATGAATTATATTATTTAAATGATTGCAACTAAAATGTGGAATCAAATTGATTGAAAAATGAGAAAGTTTATGATCAAGTATATTGTGATGCTATATGTTGATAAATGAAATTATGAATTATGTGAAGGTATGAATGTTTACTCAACTGAGTTCACAAAACTTACCAAAATTGTAACGTTGACTTTTCAGGTTCTAGAGTGATGAATTAGTTTCTAAGACCACATAGAAGGGATCTGGCACAGCTTTTTGGTAGACAACATGGCTTAGAGGTCAATCAACTGGGACTTAGGGTTCTAGATAAATTGTGTATAATTCCTCATGTATGTAGTATATTCTGTGTACAGAGATGTAAACTCTGATTAGTTTTGAAAATGCACACATATGGATGTTGATGTAAAGCTACAATGCACATATTGTTTATGAAATGAGATGAGGAATTTGGGTTTTATCCATTGTGATATTTGTGATTTTAATTTATGATGCCAAGTAATGTAGTGAAAGGGAAAAAGTAGTATGTCATTTCTGTCGAGCACATGCACAGACATCGAATGGGTGTACATGTATGAAGGTCATTTGCCACAGGTGATCAAGTTAGAAGGTCAGCTAACATAAACCACCTAGAGTCAGTAGGAGCTAGTAGGTAGTCTTCATTGTCTCAATCGGAGAGAATGCCTCTGAGATTTCCTGAGAGAAGGGAAAGGAGGTATGACAAACTATAAAAATTGAGGGTTATGGACTTCTATGAAAGTATAGACCCTCCAGAGGCCGAGGGATGGCTACAGAGAATGGAGAGGATTTTTGACTAAATGGATTACGAGTCGGACAAGAAGTTCGATCATACAGTTTCTCTACTACAAGGCCCAGCCTACCAATGGTGGAAAACTATTCTAGGAAGTACCACCAGGCCTTATAAATTAAGGTAGGAAGGCTTTCTGAGAGTCTTCAAAGAGAATTATATAGCCAAGATCTACCTAGATAGAAAAATAAAGGAATTTTTGGATTTGAAGTAGGGCAGCTTATTAGTGACTGAGTATGAGATCAGGTTCAATGAGTTGATGGGATATGCTATTGCCTTGATTCCCACTAAGGAGGACAAGTGCAGAAGATTTGAAGACGGACTAAACATGGAGATTCGGACAAGCTTAGCGATTTCTAGCCTGAGTAGTTTTACGAAACTACATGCTGCCTCGATCTGCATTGAGTAGTTGTTGAAGGATAATCAGTCTAAGTATAGCTCAGAGTCTAGACAGAAGAGGCCTAGTGAATCTTAGGGTAGTTCTAACAGAAGGTTCAACAAGCATCAGAACCGAGCTTTTAGATCGCTGACTAGATTAAGAAAGTTGGGGTACAGAAAAAGGGGTAGTTTTGTTCAATCTGGCAATAGCAGAGGTACAGTATCGGGTCAGTTGTCGACTTGTGAGCATTGTGGAAAGAGGCATAGTAGTGAATGCCAAAAATTGATGAGAGCTTGCCTTTCAATATAACTCACTTGACCATCAAATTAAGGATTGTTCTGTTGTGTTTGGAGCACAGTCTGTTAGGAAAGGAGATGTGGCAACTGAAACTACTATTCAACAAAGCCATGCTAATGGGTATGGATAGAGAGGCCGTGTTAGAGGTAGAATGAGTTCTTGGAGTGCTACTGGTAGGACTGAGGTATGGAACACCCAACTGCAGTCTCAGGCTTGAGTATATGCTATGACCAAACAGGAGGCTCAAGATTCTCCAGATGTCATTACAAGTGTGCTATTTATATTTACTTCTGAGGCTTTTACATTGCAAGATCTTGGATCTACACATTCCTTTATCGCATCGCAAATTGCATCTAGGTTGCATTGTGATAGAGAGTTATCGAGTTATGGATTAGAAGTGAGCACACCAATAGGTAGTACTACCTTAGTAGGAGAAGTCTGCAAAAGGTGTTTGATTCAATTGATTAGGCAGAACTGGAGGCAGCCTTGATTATATTACAGTTAAAAGAAATTGATATTATTCCAGGCATGGAACTGCTCACTGCTCATAGGGATATTATGAACTGCTATACTAAAGAAGTGATACTAAAATCCCCTAATCAGCCGAGAGCGGTATTTAGAGGTATTAGTCAAGTAGTGCCAACCAGGTTAATCTCGTTTATGAGTGCCTTAAGGTTGATACAAGGGGGATGTGAGAGTTATTTGGCCAATGTTATAGATACCCAAGCTGAATAGAATGTGCAGGACATTCCTATAGTTAAGGAATTCCTGGATGTGTTTCCCGTTGAACTATCTAGCTTACCTCCAGATCAGGAAACAAATTTCACAATTGATTTGATTCCAGGTGTTGCTCCTATATCTATTCCTCCATACAGGATGGCACCTGTGGAGCTAAAGGAGTTGAAGGCTCAGTTGTAGGAGTTGCTAGAAAAGGGATTCATTAGACCCAGTGTATCACCCTGGGGAGCTCCAGTGTTATTCACGAAGAAGAACCATGGAACTTTAAGATTGTGCATCGATTATAAGCAACTGAATCGAGTAACAGTGAAGAACAAGTACCCATTGCCTATAATCGATGATTTTTTGGATCAATTACAGGGAGCTCAGGTGTTTACTAAGTTAGACTTGAGGTCTGGGTACTATCAGTTAAAGGTAGCAGAGGCTGATGTACCAAAGAGCACTTTTAGGAGCACGTATAGGCATTATGAGTTCTTAGTAATGCCGTTTGAGTTGACTAATACCCCAACTGCATTTATGGCATTGATGAATAAGGTATTTCAGCCCTACTTGGATCATTTTGTAATTGTTTTTATTGATGACATCTTAGTGTACTTAAAGAGTAGATAATAGCATATTAGGCACTTGAGAGTAATCCTACAAATTATGAGGGAGAAACAACTATATGCTAAATTCAGTAAATGTGAGTTTTGGTTGAGCCAAGCGGTGTTTCTTGGTCATATAATGAATGGACAAGGTATTCAAATGGATCCAAAAAAGATAGAGGCAATAATGAAATGGAAGGCTCCTAAGAACGTATTAAAATTTTGGAGTTTCCTATGATTAGCCAGATATTACCGGAGGTTTATTGAGGGGTTCTCATTGATCTCAGCCCCTCTAACTAAACTTCTGAGGAAGAATGTAGTTTTCAGACGGAATGACGATCGTCAAAGAAGTTTCGAGGAACTGAAGCATCGGTTGACCACAACGTCGGTACTGACTATGTCATCAGGAACTGCTGGCTATATAGTATACAGTGATGCTTCGCATCGAGGATTAGGAAGTGTGTTGATGCAACATAACAAGGTGATAGCCTATGCATCGACACAATTAAGGTATCACGAGATTAACTATCTGGTATATGACTTAGAGCTTGCAGCAATGGTCTTCGCTCTAAATATATGAAGACATTACTTGTATGGGGAGACTTTTCAGATTTACACTAATTATAAGAGCTTGAGGTATCTATTGAGTCAGAAAGAGTTCAACATGAGACAGAGGAGATGGATCGAGTTATTAAAAGATTATAACTATACGATTGAGTATCACCCTAGAAAAGCTAATGTGGTGGTAGATGCATTGAGTAGGAAGTCGAATAGCAATATAGCTCATATTCAGTTATCAAGGTTACCGAACTTGATTCAATTGAGAGCTTTGAATGTGGAGTTGAATCTAGAACAAGATGAGGCATTGATAGCCACACTAAAGTTGAGACCGATGTTACATGATAGGATTAAAAGCGTTCAGAGTAAAGATCCAAAAATGGTAAAGCTGATTGAGAAGATTAAGATAAATCCAAATTCTGAGT
The DNA here is from genome assembly GCA_027568935.1 of Erythroxylum urbanii. Taxonomy (NCBI): domain Eukaryota; kingdom Viridiplantae; phylum Streptophyta; class Magnoliopsida; order Malpighiales; family Erythroxylaceae; genus Erythroxylum; species Erythroxylum urbanii. Next base: position 7,590 of record JAOQML010014831.1, on the reverse strand, counting down.
TTGAGTTGAGGGATGAAACTTTGTGGTTGAAGCAGAGGTTTTGTGTGCTTGATATTGATAATCTGAGCAGAGAAATTCTAGAGGAGGCATATGTAGTGACTTATACTACGCATCCTGGTACCACTAAGATGTATAACACACTGAAGCAACATTTCTGGTGGCCGGGGATGAAGAAGCAAATAGCTGATTATGTAGCTAAGTGCTTGACATGTCAACAAATTAAGGCTAAACATCAGGCTCCAGTTGGGAAAACTTCGTTTGTTACCAATTTCAAAATGGAAATGGGAATGAATTATTATAAATTTTGTAATGGGATTGCCAAAAACCCTAAGGAAACACAACGCCATATGGGTCGTGGTTGACTAATTGATTAAGTCGGTACATTTCTTACTAGTGAGAGACAGTAGTTCACTAGATCAGTTGGCTCAGAAGTATGTAGATGAAGTTATTAGACTGTATAGGATTCCAGTGTCCATTGCATTGGACAGGGATCCCAAATTTACTTCAAGATTTTGGAAGAGTTTACAGGCTACTATGGGTACGAAGTTGAACTTCAGTACTGCATTTTATCCTCAAACGGATGGACAGAGTGAAAAAACAATCAAGTCCGTTGAGGATATGCTCAAAGCATATGTATTGGAATTTCAAGGATCATATGATCAGTATATAGCTCTAATCGAGTTTGCATATAACAACCATTATCATAGTAGTATCAGAATGGCATCGTATAAGGAATTTTATGGTAGAAAATATAGATCGCCTCTGTATTAGGATGAAAAAGTTCTGAAAATGGTAGAAGTTCCAGAGTTGATACAAGATATTGTGGATAAGGTGAATCTGATCTGAAGTAGAATTAAAGCAGATCAAGATAGACAGAAAAGCTATGTGGATCAGCACCAAAGAGATATGGAATACAGTGTGGAAGATAAAGTATTTCTAAGAGTCTCGCCTTGGCGAGGGGAGTTGAGATTTGGCAAGAAGGGTAAGTTGAGCCCTAGGTACATTAGTCCTTGTGAAATCCTTGAAAGGATAGGACTATTGGCGTACAGATTAGTCTTACTGAGTGAGATGTCATAAATACACAATGTATTTCATATGAGTATACTCAGAAGGTATCAGTTATGAGTATACTCAGAAGGTATCAGTCGGATCCGATGCATGTATTACTGGCCCAAGAAATTGAAGTTGCCAGTAATCTAAGTTATAATGAGAAGCTGATCAAGATAGTAGGATATCAAACAAGACAGTTGAGGAACCGAGAAATTCTGTTGGTGAAAGTTCTGTGGAGGAATCACTCAAGTGAGGAAGCGACTTAGGAAATGGAGGAGCATATGAGAAAGCATTATCCCCACCTGTTCCAACAATTAGGTAAGAATTTTGAAAACGAAATTTCATAAGGGAGAGTTGTAACATCCCGTTATCCCATGTTAAGGGTTAGGACCCTAGAATACTAAGTATGAAAGATTACTGAGAAGTTAGAAAGTGTATTTCATGCTCATGTATAATATGACATACACACATAAGCGAATATCAATGTGAATTTTGTTACGAATTACACAATAAATTGATTGTATATGTATTCATTGACATTTTTTCGGGTATAATTGATTTATAAATGTGAATTCTATTATGAATTGCGGCTTATTTGTCTTGAAAATTGAATTGGTGTGTATTAAAATCAATTTAGGATTTTTGGTGAAATTTAAGAAATTATTGGAAATTTCGGGTATTTTTGGACTAGGAAAAATGTCAAGTACCAGGACAAGTGATAAATGGAAGTAGAATTAAGAGTTAGTAGGTAGTGGAAATTTTTCTTAAATGGCATTTGGATTTAATGACATATGTCATTGAAATTTGGAGACAATTGAGGTAGAAATTAGAGTTGATTGGACTAGATAATGAAAAAACCTAATTCAAACCAATAGAAATTGGACATGATGCAAGTGACATGTGTCACTTGCCATACCATGTCTTTAACCCATGATTCTTTTTAACTTTGAAAGACCATTAAATGGTTTTGTATTTTGCTTTTTCTTCCCCTCTTCGTAATCTTTAGCATCTTCGTCTTTCTTCTTCTTTTTTTCATGATTTTGTTTCACCCACAATCATCAACATTGAAGCTCACTTTCACCCTTCATTTTCTACCATCATCTTGCTCTCTCTTTCATTTCGCACTAAAGACCCAACCCTACCATCCTTGAATGTTGATGTTTGTGTGATGCAAGGAAAGCTAGGGTTTATTTGATTTTGAAGGATTTGGAATTGATCTTTATAGGTTACTGTAAATGGGACATTTATGATGATAAATAGAGATTGATTGAAAGTATAAATAGTGTTAAATGTATGTGTATCGTGAATGAATAAATGGACATAATCATATCTTGTTTTTGTATATTTGATGAGTGATAAATTATGAGATGTGCTAAATGAGGTTTTGATGAGAGTGGATAGTTGATAAATGAAGAGATGTTTATGTCGTCTTATTATGTTAATGATGAGTGCAGTAAATTGAGAGATGGGTTCATGCATATGTGTTCTTAATTTGAGGTTATGAAAGCTATGAATTATAGTTTATTTGTAAGGAATAGATAGAGAATTTGAAGGTATAAAAAAGGTGTTGGAGTCATACCTTGAAATGATATTTTGGTATAATATTGAAAGATGATGAAAGAATATATGGAAATGATTTGTTTTTGGGTGTCATGATCTATCATAAGTTATAAATTGTGTTTAAATGTCGTTGAGCTGAAATGGATGCATAAATGAAGAGGTTATGAATTAGACATGATGTTTTTGATAGGGGATTGTTTGATTCCTATAAATGAGATGTTACAAGAAAATGATAGGATTACATGAATGATAAAAGATTAGATGTAATTAATAAACCAAATGACTTGAAGTTTAAGTTTGTGAATGCAACCACATATAGATCAGTAGGTAATGATGTTGTAAGAAAGGTGATGAATTCTGAAAATTTTGGGGTGAATTGGTGTTTAAATGTATGTAGGATCTGGATGAAGGGGGGGGAAAATTTGTAGGGCACGATCGTGGCCCTCACCCCACGATCTTGACCCGATAGAAAAAGTTTGTCACAATCATGACAGGGACATCACGATCGTGGCCAAACTTATAGGAAGAGAGAGTTTTCTTTTGAATGAGTTATGAACTAATCAATGTCAGGGGGTTTCCATGTGAGGTAATTAGGGTTCAATTGGATCCTAAATGGACCTAATTGATGATGAATGAGGTGATTAAAGTGAGTAAAGAGTATTAGAGATTATAGATTGATTAAAAAGGGTTGTCAGTTATTTTTAGGAAGTGCATTAAGGTAATATACCTAGGAATTATCATTGACCATGCATCATACATAACATATACATATGTGCATAAATGAGTACTTATGTAATGGTGCAAAATAGTAATGCGTAAATATGTGTAATTACATGATCTATAAAGGAGCAACTAGACCGAGCTCATTCAGACATTGTCGGGACGTCGAGGCAATAAGCTATTTGTAGCAAACTATGAGTAATCTAAGATGGTCACACTATGATTGTTACTTATTAAATTATGTATTCACTTTTTATGTGATATCTATATGCTGACTTCTGGACAATTAATGTCCGAGGTGTTTAATGTTTAAATAAAACATTAGAAGTGATACTTGAATGTGAATGTGATTGACTACTTGTTTCTTAACTTAAATATTAAATGTCGGACTAAAAGTTCAATGACAAATGTGAATGTGACTGAATAAGTATAATGATTGAATACGCATAGTGCATTTCATTACATAAATGCGTGAAAGATAAAGGCAGTTGTGACCAGAGTCTCCAGTAAAAAAGAGCTTAAAGCTCAAACTATGGTAAGAGCCTATGGCTCATTATAAAAAATGAGTGTATCTCCAACAGATAAGGGACAGTATAAATAAGCCCGATATCTATAACGGATATGGGACAGTGAAAAAGGTACTCGGTTACAACAACGAAATAAATGAATGTGAGTCTTACAAATGTTGCATATACACATGAATTATATGATTTGAATGATTGCAACTAAAATGTGGAATCAAATTGATTGAAAAATGCGAAAGTTTATGATCAAGTATGTTGTGATTCTATATGTTGATAAATGAAATTATGTGAATGTATGAATGGTTGTGACGTATGTGATTTGAGTGAACCATTGAGGATGGTTACTTGACTGAGTTTACAAAACTCACCAAAATTGTAACGTTGACTTTTCAGGTTCGAGAGTGATGAATTAGCTTCTAAGGCCAAGTAGAAGGGATCTAATACAGCTTTTTGGTAGACAACATGGCTCAGAGGTCAGTTATCTGTGACTTAGGGTTCTAGATAAATTTTGTATAATTCCTCATGTATGTAGCATGTTCTATGTACAGAGATGTAAACTCTGATTAGTTTTGAGAATGTACACATATGGATGTTGATGTAAAACTACAATGCACATATTGTTTATGAAATGAGATAAGGAATTTGAGTTTTACCCATTATGATATTTATGATTTTAATTTATGATGCCATGCGACGTAGTGAAAGTGAAAAAGTAGCACGCCATTTCCGTCAGGCATGTGCATGAACGTCGAATGGGCATATATTTATACGTCAGGAGGGATGGGTGCCACAGTCTTAGATAGGGGGATCCTCTATCCCTCTCCTTTTCATTTTTTATATGGAAATCCTCAACTCAATCATCAAACAAGAAGTGAAGCTAAATCCCAAATTCAGACATCATTCAAATTGAAAAAAAGATTGATTTAACTAGCCTTGGTTTTACAGACGATCACCTATCATTTTACAGAGTTCAGCTAGATACCATCAACACATTTATGAAGGCCTTTCAAAATTTCAAAAGCTACTCAGGGCTGCAGATCAACTTCAGTAAAATCCACTTTCTCATCTCCAAAAGTTCCTACGATCTCAAACCACTCATTGCACAATCTACTGGTATGCAACAAGTCCTCTAATAATGTACTTAGGACTTCCTGTGACAACTAAACGCCTCAACTTTCTTGAATGTTTACCTCTAATTAAAAGAATCCATAAAAAATCAACTTCTGGGTGAATAAAACCCTATCCTATGTGGGTAAGTTATAACTTATAAAGTATGTGCTCAATTCTTTACATATATATTAGAGGTCCCACATCTTCATTTCCTAAAACATCATTAAAGTCATAGAAAGATTTCTAAAAATTTGCCAATGGAGTCATCCAGATGGTTCCAAAGGTGCAGCTAAGGTAAAGTGGAATGACATATGCCTCCCTAAAAAAGAAGGTGGCTTGAACATCTCATCCATCAAGACCATAAACCAGGCATTGATTCTCAAAAGACTTTGGTCAATCTTTTTTTATAAACATTCATTATGGATTTGATGGCTACATCCATATTTTCTCCAAACTAGATGCATATGGAAAATAAACAAAAGCACCTCGCATTTACACTTTTTAAATCAATTAATCACTTTGAAAGACATGGTACAAGTTGATGTCATTAGTAGAGTTGGGAATGGTAGATTAATCTCGCTATCATATGATCACTAGTCAGGTCATAGACCAATCTTGCAATCTCTATACACAACCAAGATCTCATGTATCTCTTCATTACACACTAGGCTAAGCTCAGTTATTCATGAAAACTCCTAGCAGCTCCCACATCGATTGAGTCATCTACAACCCACATATCACCCAAATCCAAACCCTCCTGATATGTTTTACTAGAAAGACTATCCAGTTCACACATTAACCAACAAAACTAATAAGGATCTCTTAAGAAGAAGATGCCCTGAAGTTGATTGGCACACAATTGTTTTGAGTAAAGCATTAAACCTCGACTCTCTTTTATTTTATGGCTTGCAATTCAAAAAAAGCTTAAGACGTCAGACTAATTGCCTTACTTGCAAGTTGATAAATATTGTCCCATATGTTGTCTTCATTTAGAAACAAGAGATCATATTTTCTTTATATGTTCCTTCACATATGGCAAAATATTAAGAGAAAATGTTTATGGTCTGATCTGGGGCATTCCCTTACTGATATTATGCAAAGATTATCTGCATAGACAGCTCATTAGAAATATGACCAACTCATCTTCATTTTTGCTTTGGGGATTTGTGTTTATACACTTTGGAGAGAAAGAAACTTCAGACGTTTTGCAAGTCAAAGTTCAATAATAGATTCCATTTAATTAAAATTATCAGACAAATTTGAGAGCTACTGATTGTGAAAAACCTAAACTAGCACTGCACTACTAATATATTATCTTCTCTAAACATATGAAAATATTCATTCTTGATCTACAATTTCTTTACTCTTATTTTGTCTCTACTCCTTACATGACTTTGTAAGGATTGTAAAAGGGTAAAACCCTCAACATTTTGTCTACTTTGTATTACTTTCATTTTTATTAATTACTAACATTTTCCTTTTCAAAAAAATAAAAATTTACTTAATATTCCACTAGTATTTGCATCTATTTTTCAAGGAATATCAATTGAGAAAGAAAATTATAGAATCATGTTGGAGGTTTTCTTGTGAGTTTTTAGCTTTATCAACTTACTGGAATGGTCATCCATTCCATGAAAAACACCTTAATATTTGAGGATGTTGATTTAACAACTCCTTAAAAATTGATTGGTGTTTGATCTGATGATTGCCTATATAATGGAGAAACTTATCACTTATTTTTAAAGGACTATTTTTTATAACTTCAATAAAAGCTTGTGTGAGAAACTCTACATATGAACTTCTCAATTAATGGATCATCACCATCATCCTTTTTTTTTTTGCAATGAGAACCTTATGCTAAATTTATTACTATTATCTTATAATAGTAATAAATTACACTTTTTTTTTAGGTTTTTAAAGTAAACATGTAGTTATTTTCAATTGAAGCTAACCTTAATTTAAACTTGAATTTCAAAAGAAACAAAGGTAAATGTAGGGGGAGCTAACAAAATGATATTTTTAGTAACAATTTCATGAATATGATATGTATAAATCTAGAGAAATATGATATTCAATAGGTTATAAACTCAACTTTAACCAGTTATATTAACTTATTAACAATGAGTGGCAAACATAGAATATGCTTATGTAGGAGATTTTTGAATGGTTCAAAAATTAAGTTCCAATTACCTTTGCTTCTTTTGTGAATATTTTGTTAATTACATATAACTTTATATAATTTTTCGTTTCTGCTTCTATATATATTATAGAAGATTACTTGTTTTTGTTTCTATTGTCTTTTCACAATAAAACTATTAACATAAATTCATCGCAAAATGTCCACAAGGTGACTAGTTTCCAATAGAAAATATAAGTTATGATGGGAGGAATGTGGCAGAATTCTCCCTTATGAAGAACTAATCGATGAACAGCTAATCTCCTCATCAAAGTCTAATCACTGCTTGCTTTCAATGGCCGATCTTATTTTTGCTTAATATATACAATCAAGGTTTTTAGTATCATTCGAATGACCTCTCTTTCTTTATTATCTATGTAACATCCCGTTTCCAGAGAACGGGTCGGACCAGAGAAACGGGTCCAGGTGTGGTAAATTACCACACCTCAT
>JAOQML010014822.1:0-12045 GCA_027568935.1 Erythroxylum urbanii | reverse complement strand
AGTTCGGCACACTTTGCCTACGTCTGCAGGGCCCTCACCCAGATTAATCACTTTCACTGTAGTTCGCAAAAATTACACAAGATTGAACTATCCCTGTACCACTCAATCTATGTAACTGACCCACAACCTAACTACCTGTGAAAGAACTTCACACCGAATAACACGACCGACTCGTGTTAATCTCGTCAAAGGATTTTCCTAACTATTTCTGCTCAAACGCAAAAACAAATAAAACAAGAAAACAACAATTTTTAGATCTGAAATTCTTCACCGAAATAGCCAAGTTGCTAGACTGCTTGATAGAGATAATAGAATTGAAATAGAGCTGCTTCAAGAAGACTCACGCAATCAGCCCAAACAGAGGATAAAAACAGAAACAGAGCACCAGCCAAAAGTTACCTAAAAAATCAAAGTTCTGCAGTATATTCAAGAACCCATATGCGCAGCCACCAACACTCCTCTTTAGTTTATCGTAAGCTACGGCTTCTCAATAAGACAATCACAACCAAGCAATTGATGTACTCTCTCATCCACGTTTCTCAAACAAGCAATTAATGCATATTCCAAGTTGCCTTATCTCACATAAACACCGTAGTTTTTTTTTTCAATCAGCAACTAATGCCCACACATCAGGAATTAACTTTAGCTGTTTGTTTTTCTCCTTTTCTATTCATGCACACACCAAAGCAGTATATTCATTCATTAACAATTCCACTTGTGAGCTACAAACACGTCAACTCCATTACCACACAATCACACTTGAGATAGACTTCTGCCGAAGATAGGAGATAAGGACGACACCCACAAGGGATATACACAATCCCACAAAATCTGCATTAATTTAATTCCAATATTCCGATAATGATAGACTCCTTCATTAAATAAAAAAAAGGGTAATATTTGTGTAACGTGAATTACACTAAAAAATGTCCATCTTATCCACGCAAATATACAATAGTCCAATAACCAAAACATAGCAGCCCATTTACAATTTGGACTTCAATTAAAACACAAACTCCACCCATCGTCATCAATCCAATTAATAATTTTAATTTTCTTATATGTCCAATTCAAAATGCCAAAACCAAACAAAGAATATATGAAATATATTCTAACAAAATAGGTGTTGTCAACCTGAAAATTTCAAATTTGTATAACTTGGTTTCATAAAAAAAAATTACAGCATTATATTTTTTGAATAATTATGACTCTTTGACGAAGAAAATAATTTCTAGCTTTTGAATATTAATTGTGTGGTTCTAAGAATGTGTTATAAGTTTATTTTATTAAGTTTTGGTTTTATATCTTACTAATGTGGTTAAAGAGGACATTATGTGTTAATGTGTTGATGATGTTTATATTTTATTATGGAATTCCTTTCATATGAGAAAATTTATTAAGATGTAATTGTCTCTTTTAAAAGTATTATAATTAATAAACTAAATTAGTAAATTAACTTTTCTCGTGGGTCGACTCTTATTTGCTCTATATTAAATTAATTAATAAATTCAAAATTAAAATAAGGACGACACGTATCAGATGGAGATATGTAAGCTAATTACATAATATAAGGTGATAGAGATCTATATTAATCATGGATACAATTTGTCATATTTAGAATAATCTTTTGATGATGATGTTGAGATGGAGGTTAATATTGGGATTGTAGATTATTTCCTCATCAATGTCAATCCATTTTCGTGCAATCCATGATTGAAGATGTAGGTATAAATGGGAGTGAAGTTGGCCTAGAAGAAGAAGAAGAATAGAATGATGTAAGAATTAGAAAGGAGTTTGATTCAACTTTGGATGATAAAGAGTTGGAATTATCTAGGGATTTAGTCGCTTCATTTAAAATGGGAGAGTTGAAGAAAAAAAATTGAGAGCAATATTTGCAACATAAAATAGAAAAATGGAAAGCTATAAATGAAAATGCATTGAAAATACAACAAATGATGAATATGTTAGAGATGATAATGACGAGAATGAAATTATGACATATTAATTTGACTAATAAGACAATTGTCGCTTTGAAGAAGGTGGTTTAGATGTGGATGAGAGGTTAAGACATAAATCAAATGTTTATAGATTCAATCCTCTTAAGAAAAAGATTAAGATTGAACTTGATATGCAGTTCACAAGCTGGCTGTTGATGAAAGAAGGGAGTTTATTTTTACAAGGAATATCAAATAATTTGTGAGAGCCAAATGTGTGACTAAATACTATAAATGGTATATTTTAGTGAACTTAGTGAAAGATTTAAATAGTTTTCAAGTAAGTATTCTGAATTTTCTGGTAATTTTAAATTTAGACTTCAATAATGTTATGGATTGATTGCTTACATATATGTATGCAGGTTAGAGTTTATGAATCAAAATGCATATGCAATCCTATTTTTCACAACAAAAGTGTGCGCTCGAAGTGGTTTGCAAACAATTACTTCAAAGACTTGATAGGACTCTTTGCAGTGAAGCTAATATAATTGAGGAAGTTTGTGAAGAAAGATTTGAGAGTTGATGTTGGTTATGATGTTTTTTATAAGGCTAGGAAATCAGTGATAGAGGGAATGCAAGGAGTGTAAGGGCAGAATATAGCAAGTTGTGGGGTTATAGGAAAGAACTTTTAAAGTAAAATCCTAGTTCAAGAATTAACTTGGTTATTGAAAGGTCATCACTTGGAGATCATTTGCAACCATTATTTGATATAATGAATGTGTGTTTTGGATGTTGCAAGAAGGACTTCTTAGTTGGATGTAAAAGGTTGATAGGACTAGATGGTTGCTTTCTTAAAGGGATTGTCAAAGGTGAGTTATTGACAGCAGTTAGGCGAGATGAAAATAATAATATATTTCCTGTGGCATAGTTTGTGGTTCATATTGAAACAATAAAAACTTGGAATTGGTTTTTAAAATTGTTGAAGAAAGAATTGGATCTAAAAGATGGAGGAGGATAGGTAGTGAATTTTTATCAATAGAAGTTATACTATGAACTTTTATATACTTTAGTAACATATACTTAGTTATGTGCTAAAAATTTTAATGAAATTCATACAAAATTTTATGAAGGCACTTGATAGGCAACTCCCAAGGGCTGAAGTGAGGTTTTTTACAAGACATATGCTTGCCAATGGAGAAAGAGGAGTCATGAGGGACTCAAATTGGAAAGACTATTCTAAAAGTGTTGTAAGTTGTCCAATGAACTTGACCTATTTTTTCCATTTGAAAGAGTTATAAGAGTAGTCGAAAAATGCTTACAGTGATCTACTAAGAATTCTAAAGGAAAATGGGAAAGAGCATATTTTAAACACTTCATTCAAGTGTCAAATTATGGATAACAATCTTTATAAAGCATTTAATGGAAGCTTAATTGAAGTCCAGAGTAAAAACATTATTGTCATGCTTGAGGAAATTAAATTTCTTGTGATGAAGGAATTGATTAAGAATAGAACTACGGTAACTAAACAGAGAGATGACATTAGTCTAAGAACAAAGAACAAATTGAGAGTTACTAAGGAGTTAAACATCGATTGTAGACTTGAGAGTATAGGTATTGGCATATTCGAAGTGATATATAAAAGAGTTTAAAATGTAGTGAACTTAAGGAATAAGACATGTACTTGTAAAAGCTGGGATGTGAAAAGAATCTCATGTTCCTATGCCATAGCTACCACCAAGTACAATAATGGAGAGCCTACAAAATATGCATCTCGTCAGTTTATAAAGGAAAAGTACCTACAAGCTTATCAAAATATGATGGAGTCAGTTTAAAGAGATAAATTTTGGCCTAAAACTGAACATAAATCACCATTACCACCTCTATTTTGAAAAATGGTAGGCAGGCCAAAAAAGAATATAAGAAAGGAGGATTAGGAGAACACTACTAAAGGCAACTAGATGTCAAGGAGAGTTATGAAAATAACATGTCAAGGATGCTTCCAATAAGGACACAACAATAAAAAGTCCTATGAAAGGTGTATAATAAGTTTCGATAGATACACATTTAAGTTAACAAATTATTTATTATAATTAGCGTGAATGAGCTGGATAGTTTCCTATTTTGCTCTACTTAGATTTTTTTTATATATGATTCTTCCTTTTTTAAGAATATAGACAATTGTATATAGCTGTAGTTGACCTTCCATATATATAGGTCTTTTAACCTGTATATAAAAATTGAAATATATGAGGAATTATACTGTCAACTTACAATTTGGTATTAGAGCTTTCGGGTACAATTTTTAACCCCATCCATTTTTTCCTAACAAACTCAACCATCATGTCTACGAAAACTGACTATGAACTTTCAGACAATAAGAAAATTTCCACTGACTGTTCAAGACACTCCTTCATCCATTCATATTAAATTGGATGGTAGTAATTATCGTGTATTGTCTAAGATTTTGGAGATGCCTATTGCTAGAAGAAAAAATGGGCTTTATTACTAGGAAAAAGGGTGCACCAGCAGACGATGATCCTAGCTATGATGAGTGGAAGGCTGAAGATGCACTCATCAAATCTTGGTTCGTTAATTCAATGAGCGATAATCTGATGTCACATTTTTTACGATGTGGCACAGTAAAAGAAGTCTGGGATGTTGTGAAAAGGAGTTATCTTGATGTTATCGACGCTTCTCAAGTTTATGAATTGATGAATAAGTCCTTCCAAAGATGGTCGGCCTTTAGCAGAATATTATAATGAGTTGAATTTAATTTTTAAGGAGCTTGATTACCGGAGGCCAAATGATATGATATGTGCTGCTGATCTTGAAAAATACTGAGAGTGTATTGCACAAGATAGGGTGTATATCTTTCTTGCTGGCCTTGATCATAATTTAGATCAAGTTAGTAGCTGTGTTCTAACTACTTCTCCTCTACCAAGGCTAGAAGAAGCCTATTCATTAGTTCATCGAGAAGTACAACGATAGGTTACCGTAGGGGCAGAAACTCTGAGGTTTCAGCTTGCTGTCCAAAAGAGCACTCCTACTTTGGATCTTAGATATTTCACAACTCCTCAATCTAGTTTTGTACCCATTGTCACAAGAATGCACACACAATTGACGTTTGTTGGAAGAAGCATGGGTATCTGGAATGGTATAAGCTCAAGTAGGCTGAAAGGAAAAGCAAAAAATCTGTTTAGAATGCTAATACCAATAATAGCACTCCATCTTTTGCTTCTCATGTATCTCAGCTATCTTCCGAAGAAGGTAAAATTGGTTTATCTATTATTTCAACCGCCCCTAACACTTGGGTTATTGATTCAAGGGCCACTGGTCATATGACTAGTAATTCTTCCATTATTGACTCCCTAACATCTCCATCTGTTAAGTCCATTCAGGTTGCTTAGGAACTCTATTCTAATCACAGGGCTGGAAATGTGTACCTTTCTCCCACATTCTCCATGTCTTCTGTTTTACTTTCACCTCAACTTTCAAATAACCTCCTCTCTATTAGCAAGATTATAAAGAATCTCAATTGTTCTGTCATTTTTTATTCAACTCATTGTGTTTTGGAGGACAATCTCACAAAGATGACAATTGGCTTTAGTAAGGAGAGAGACGGTCTATATTATTTAGAGGATAATCGAGAAATAGCACTGACCCATGGCTACCAAACAAAAAGAGAGACATCTGATAAAGGGAAAATTTACCTGTGGCATTGTCGAACGGGTCATCCATCCTTTTCTTATTTATAACATTTGTTTCCTAGATTATTTTCCAATGTTTCTGTTTCTAGTTTAAGATGTGAACAATCCATTTATGCTAAAAACCATCGTGTTTCTTTTAAAGTTAGTTTTAATAAAATTATTGTTACTTTTTCATGTGTTCATACTGATGTGTGGGGTCCTTTTTATACTCTATCAGCTTCCGGTCATAAGTATTTCTTATCTTTTATTGATGACTGCACTATAATCAGTCAGCTATACTTAATGAAATGTAAGAGTGATGTTATACATATTATTCCTCAAATTTACAAAATGATTCTTACTCAATTTAACACTAAAATTAAAGTTTTTCATTTTGACAATGGTCGTGAGTTTGTAAATCAATCTCTTATTGAGTTCATGATACAACATGGCATTTTTCACAAAAACAACTTTACACACCACAACAAAATGGTATAGTAGAACGAGAACTATCACCTCCTTAAAGTGGCTCAAGCCTTATGTTTTACTATGAATGTTCCAAAGCGTTTTTAGGCTAAAGTTGTCTTCCTATTAATCGAATACCTAGCTGGATTCTTGATTTTCAAACTCCTTTATGGATGATATCCAAATTTCATTCTATTCCTTTTGCTCTAAATATTTTTCCTAAAGTTTTTGGCTGTGTATGCTATGTTCATGTTCAATCTCTTCATAGAGATAAATTTGATCCCTATGCTATCAAATGTATTTTTCTTGGTTATTCCAATTCCCAAAAAGGATACAGATGTTTTCATCCTCCTATAGGAACATATTATGTGTCGAAGGATGTTCAATTCAATGAACATGAGTCCTACTTCTCTAGAGAGCTTTCTATGGTTCCTCTTTAGCGGGAGGTTGGTAGTAAAGAAGAGTAACAATTATGGTTGGGAGAGAAGAAGATATGGCTTTTAGGTATAGATAGAGAATCAATTGTCAATAATGAGGAAAATGGGGAATCCTTAGTTTTAGATAATCTAATGACCAAATCTTGCTAATTTTGATGTTCCTAACCCAACTGAAAATCGAATTGAACTTAATGGTGAGCGACCTCAGAGACTAGCCCGGCTTTTTGAGAAAGGTTATTTAATAAGAAAAGATATTACTATTCCTTTTAATTCTAGTAACTCTCTCGATGATATTACTATGTCATCAAATGAATCTTCTAAAACTGAGGTATGTACTTACTCTCCTGAAATTTCAGATTCAAATGTTGATTAAAGTAGGAGACACCCTCTTCGTGGACGAAAAGAACCTGATAGATTTGGTTTTTCCATATCATCTAATGTTATTTATCCAATATCAAGTTTTATATCTTACCATTGTTTGTCGAAGGCTCACTTAGCATTTGCTCTTCAACTATCTTCTATATCTATTCCTATTCATTTTCAGGAAGCCCTTGAAGATCTTAAGTGGAAGGATGCAATGGTAGAAGAAATGATGGCTCTCCAAAAGAACTCTACTTGGGAAATGGTTGAGTTACCAATGGAAAAGAAGACTGTGGGGTGTAAACGGGTATTCACAATCAAGTACAAGTTAGATGGGACAGTTGAATGATACAAGGCTAGGTTGGTTACAAAAGGTTATACTCAAACCTATGGTATTGACTATCAAGAGACTTTTACACCTGTTGATAAGATGAATACTATCTGAGTCATACTATCACTTGCAGCTAATTTGGACTGGCCTTTACGACTGTTTCATGTAAAGAATGCCTTTCTTTACGGTGATATCCCAGAGGAAGTGTTTATGATCCACCTCCAAGGTTTACACTAGAAGAAGGTAAGGTATGCAAACTGAAAAAGGCATTGCATAGATTAAAGCAATCACCAAGGGCATGGTTTAGTAGGTTGAGTCATGCAATGAAGGGGTATGGATTCAAGCAAGCTTTAGCAAATCATACCTTGTTCTATAACAGAGTTCATAATGATATCACCTTTCTTATTGTCTATGTTGATGATATGATTGTAATAGGTAATAACATAGATGAAATTGAGAAACTTTAGAGCTATTTGGCCAAGGAATTTGAGATAAGGGGTTTGGGAACTCTCAAATACTTCCTAGGCTTGGAAGTCTCTCGGTCTAAGCAAGGGCTCTTTCTTTCCTAAAGGAAGTGTACTTTGGATCTCTTGGCTGAAATTTGTAATTCTGCTTGTGAGCCCATAGATACTCCTATTGAGGTGAATCATGGCCTATCTATCTCTCCTGATCAAGTTCCAACAAATAAGGAGAGATATCAAAGATTAGTAGGGAAGTTGATTTACTTAACTCACGTTAGACTAGATTTAACATATGCAGTTAGTATTGTAAGTCAGTTTATGCACAATCCAAGTGATCAACACATGAATGTTGTGAATCGTATTTTGGTTTATCTAAAGTCAACTCCTGGCAAAGGTGTCTTATTCTCCAAACAAGGACATCTAGATGTTACGGGTTGCACTGATTTTGCTTCGTTGGCAACAGATTGGATAGAAATCTACTTCAGGATATTTGTTATTTATTGGAGGCAACTAAGTGACTTGGAGAAGTAAGAAACAAATTGTGGTTTCATTTTCTAGTGCAAAAGCTGAATATTGTGCATACATCATGCAATCATAGAGCTTTCTTGGTTGAATATTCTCTTGAAGGAACTTAGGTTTGGTACTTTGGTCCAACAAAACCTATGGCGTAGTTTTGTAATAATCCAGTACAACATGATCAAACTAAGCATATTAAGCTTGACATAAACTATGTTAAAGATAATCTTGATTATGGTACAATAGAAATTCCTTATACTAGAAATTCGAATCAATTGGCTGACATAATGACTCATGATATCACTAGTGGACCATTCCATACATTGCTATCCACATTGGGCATGTTTGATATCTATGCCTCAACTTGAGGGGGAGAATTAGCATGAATAAGCTGTATAATTTCCCATTCTGTTCTACTTAGATATTTCCTGTATAGGATTCTTCCTCTTTTAGGAATATAGACAATTATATACAGCAGTAGTTGACCTTCCATATATATAAGTCTTTTAAATTGTGTATATAAATTGAAATATATGAAAGAATTATTCCGCCAACTTACAATTATTATTCTTGTTCTTATGTCTTCATCCTTAAATATTATTTATTTTCATTTTTCCAATGCAGTATACAAGTGATGTCCATGTAAAATCTTCTAATATTAATCCTTTAAGTTGACCACCTATTTCAAAGCTAAATAAAAGAAAGAGACCAGTCCATGGATATAGGACACTGTAGGGTGAAGAACCTCAACCACCAACTACAAGACGAGTTATACCTTGAAAAAGGTTACATGTATGGAGTTATATATCTTAAATCAATTTTTATAATTGGGTTATCCTTTGATTATATATTCCCATTTTTGTTAGGATGAAACAAATGCAAGGATGAAGAGAACATGATCAAAATCTTCAGGAAGTACTATGTAAAGACACATCTTACCCATATACCTTATCCCATAAGATGAGAATAAAGATACGACTTTGTAAAAAGAAATACTTTTAGAAAATACAATGCGCATGTGCCTTGTCCTATAAGATATGAACAATGAAATGCTTATTATTGAAAATGATCTATAAAATCTCGAAGGAGATGTTGACGCCATATTTGAGTCCTTTAATTCTTTAAAAGGTTGTTGCACCCTCTCTGTGTGTTGGCTCTATCTATCACTGTGCGGTGGGAATATGTGGATGATGATGAGTTGAAGATTTTGGTATAATTAATGTATTTATAAGGCCCAAGATTGGTATTGCATGCTTAAGATGCAATGAAACATTGTTCATTGTGATATTTGTTCAGCTAAACCATACCTTTTTTTACCTTTTCTCTCGAAGAAAAAATAACACCATTAGAGTGATGCATGAGTTGAATCATTTGAGAGGTAAGGTATTATAAGTAACTTAAAGAGAGTTAAATACTTTTGGAAAATACAATGCGTATGTGCCTTGTCCTATAAGATATGAAAAAGAAATGCTTATTATTGAAAATGATCTATAAAATCTCGAAGGAGATGTTGATGCCATATTTGGGTTCTTTAATTCTTTAAACGGTTGTTTCACCCTCTCTCTGTGTTGGGTCTATCTATCACTATGCGGTGGGTATATGTAGACGATGATGAGTTGAAGATTTTGGTATAATTCATATATTTATAAGGCCTAGGATTGGTATTGCATGCTTAAGATGCAAGGAAACATTATTCAATGTGATATTTGTTCAGCTGAACCATACATTTTTTTACCTTTTCTCTCGAAGAAAAAATAACACCATTAGAGTGATGCATGAGTTGAATCATTTGAGAGATAAGGTATTATAAGTAACTTAAAGAGAGTTCATTGCTCATCTAGAAATTTGATGATGCATTTAACCTCAGCTATTTGTGTTAATGTATTTAGTAATTGTATAATTTATCAGTAACCCAACAACTTTATTTACATATTTCTTTAGAAACCTATCTAACATCTAATGAAAAATTGAAAGGAAGTAATTCTAATACGGAGTCATGGAATTAACACCTGGAGACCTAATGTTTGATTCTTTGAATTTGATTCATGTTAATATAGGCTTGTCTACTTGCTAATCCTTCACTTATTTTTTTAGTTTTAATATTGAGTTTTGTGACCATTGATCCTGATATGTAATATCGTGCTCTTAAGCATATTCAAATCTCTAAGATATATAATATTATTAGTTACAATCTTCTGCTTGGTTTACAAAGCAAGTTTCATAATTATCAAAAAACATGGAAAGTTTCATCTCTACATCCACTCATAGCAATTTTAATTGCAACCACTAATAATACTATACTCAATATTTTAATTTTTCATCTTCAGCATTATTTTTCTTCTTCTAACCTTTTTATCTTCTTCATTAATCCAAGTATGATACTCAAAGCCCTTCCACACGTTGAAGGATCAATTGACTTGAAAAATTGACAACTTCATGTTGAAATTAATCGAGTAATAAAAAACGTTAACAACAAAATCAAGATTAAAAAGTCAACTAACTAACGAAACTATAAAATGAAGAAATAACTTACCCCATGTCGAGCATAAGAAATAAAGTGTTTTCTAGGAATTTTTTCCATTCATGGAAAGCACTTTGCCTTTTTTAGGAAAATAAAAGCATTTTTAATAAATAAAATTACCCTATTATTGATTCTTTTTTGTCCGTTCATGAAGTCTGCTTAACAACCATTAACCCATAAAAACAAGAAAAATCTTCGTCTAACTTAGCCACCAAACTTGCATTTATTCTTTGACTTATAATGCTTAATCTTAACTTACTGCACAAAATCAAAGGCAAAGGATAAACAATAAAATAAAACATGAATTTTTTTTAAGAGAAAAATAAAACATGAATTAACATCTCCTTTAAGAGCTTTTTGTAATATAATATGTTTAACTTTTCGATTCAAAATATCATACCATTTTCATTCAGGAAACAAACATATACAAGACAAGATCAAAACTTGCAGACCAATAAATTTAGGATCTCAATGTTGGAAATATGTGGATTAATATAATCACAAAATTAATTCCATATGCACAACTATTAATTGAATTGCCTAATGTATGTTTTAATAACCATAATGGAATGATTAATAATTTACTAATTACATTTAAGGGACATGATAGTACCCTAATAACTATACGTTGCTAATAACTATATGTTGGCCCATTAAACTATAGTTCATAACATCCTCTAAATGACACAATTATCCTATTCTACCCCTTAAGGTAGAACATATTATAAGATATAACATACGGTGAGATTGTGTATATACATATAGTGTGTGTGGATGTGAAAAGAACAATGGGTCTTCTACCATTAGGTCTCTATTGCATAAAGTGTTCTTACTGGTTTTTTCATAGGTTGTGCTAAAGGATGGAGAGAATCTAAGACCATATGTCAAGCTTCAGAGGCATGTCTTTTCTTTGTGTTGTTATAAATGAAATGAGATCTTGGCTGTGTGATGTTGATGAAGGCATTTATGATTATAGCAATTGGTATCAGAGCTATGGTCATTTGATTTTAGGACTCGTTTTTTCAAAAAATTGTTTTTCATTTTTTCATGTAAATAACTTCGAAATGATGCGTTGTTAGTTCAAAAAATGTTGTTGTTGTTGTTGTTGCCTTGTTATCTTTATTTTGGACAAAGAATCATAGTTTTTGGGTGAATTTTTTGAAAAACTTTGTGTTTTCTTCCATGGCCGAAATGGGTTTGTTATTTTTGAATTTTAGAGCAATTTTGGCTTAAATGGATATGGGAAATCTATATTGCGTGAAAAATGGAAGAAAACACCTCCAAAATTGTCGAAAAACGGAGGTTGGGAGAGGAATTTGTAGGCGGGTCGGACC
>JAOQML010014814.1:0-12046 GCA_027568935.1 Erythroxylum urbanii | reverse complement strand
CCTTTCCCACCAAAGGATCTTGTTAACCAAGTTGTCCAAAAAGAACAAGTGGTAGATCGGATTGGTTGAGGATACAAAAACAAGGAGAGAATACATTGACAAAAGAAAGGATTCAAAAGCAAGGCTAAAGCTAAGAGAGGACATAAGAAGAAGGAAGGATAGCATAGCGAGCAGTAGCAAAGGAGTCGGTAATATAATCTTCATCTTGTTCTTATGATAATTATTTTCCATATATCGTATCATGTATGGCTTCGCATGTTGATTTGGTTATCTTGCTTCTGCTATGTTTTGATTTCTAAAAACGTTTTGAAATCTACCATTTTAGCCAAATCTTGCATGTTTTATTTTCCGATCCAATAGTGTCTTATACACATCCTAGGCTAGATTTCTGTTTAGGAAAGTTGTCTTCACATCCATTTGCCATATCTTATAATCATAATGAGTGGCAATGGCTAGCAGTATCCTAATGGATTTAAGCATTGCTACTGGGCTGAAGGTCTCGTCGTAGTCTATTCCTTGTCTTTGACGAAAACCTTTGGCCACAAGCCTTGCTTTATAGGTAATCACATTACCATCCATATTGGTTTTCTTTTTGAAAACCTATTTACACCCTATGGGTTTTATTCCCTCATATATCTCAACCAAAGTCTGTACTTGGTTTTTACACATGGAATCCATTTTTGCTTTCATAGCACTAAGCCATTTCTCAGACTCTGAACTCTTTAGAAACTCTTCTTAGGTAGTAGGCTCATTATCTTCTATGAGCAATATGTCATTCTGTTCAATCATGAGAAATCCATATCTTTCAGGAATAGAGCGAATCCTACATGACCTACGAACTTCCTGTGTTGAAGAAGGTTAAACTGTTACTTCATCTGTATGAGTCACAATCTCAGTTTCAGGTAGTTGATCCACGTCTGTTCGAGCATCTTGAACTTCTTCAAGTTCAATTTTGCTCCCACTATCTTCTTTTAAAAGAAACTCTTTCTCTTCGAAGACAACATGCTTTAAAAAAACTTTTTGTTCCTCAGCATGTTAAAATTTATATCCCATTGTTTCTTTGGGATATCCTACGAACAAACACTTATTAGACATCGCATCAAGCTTATTTGACTGTATTCACTTCATATAAGCAAGACAGCCCCAAACTTTCAAATGAGAAAGATACGGTTTTTTGTTAGTCCACATCTCATATGGAGTAACACCAACTACCTTTGATGGAACTCTATTTAGCAAATAATGAGTTATCTCAAGTGCATACCCCTAAAAGGATTTTGCTAAATTTGCAAAGCCCATCATCGACCGTACCATGTCTAACAAGGTTCAGTTTCTCCATTCAACCACACCATTATGTTGTGGTGTGTAAGGTGGAGTCCATTGAGATAAAATCCCTTTATCTCTGAGATAATCTAAAAATTCTTGGTCTAAGTATTCACTACCTCGATCGAATTGTAGTGTCTTGATACCTTTCCCAAGTTGGTTTTCTACTTCATTTCTGAATTGTTTGAACTTTTCAAATGCATCAGATTTGTATCTCATTAGATACAAATACCCATATCGAGAATATTCATCGATAAAAGTAATGAAGTAAAGAAAACCACTTCTAGCATGGATGGACATTAGACCACATACATCTGAACGTATTAGGTCTAATACTCCAATTGCTTTTTCACCATTTCCCTTAAAAGGTAACTTAGTCATCTTGGCTAATAAACAAGATTCACACATGTCATATAATTCATTACCAAATGACCCTAAACTACCACTCTTGTGGAGCTTAGCTAAGCATCTCTCATTTATATAGCCAAGGCGACAATGCCATAAGTAAGTTGATTTTAAATTATCTCATTTATGTCTTTTCGTGTCATTGACATTTATAATTGGATGCGACATATCTAATATGTAAATTCCATTGCATAATGTACCAGTACCATAAAGCATTCCATTCAAACTAATAAAACAACCATTGTTATTAAAATTCAAATGGAAACTAGCTTTATTTTGTTGGGTTTGCCATTGGTGTATGCATCATATGCATGCGTATACAGCAGAAGTGGCAGAATCAAGATTCTGACACCATGACAACTCAAAAACTATAGAATCTAACATGCATGCATGGAAATGTAAAGAACGTGAAATAAAAAACTTCTTTACCTTATGTTTCTCCTCCTTTCTTGTTTCTTCTCCTTGTCTGGGTTATTGCAAACACCAAACCCTTCCTTGATCACCCAAGAACACACAAAGAAGATAATGAAACAATGTATAAGGGTGATTTGAGCACCAAAATAGACGAGTTCTAGTAGATGCTCAAAATGATGGAAGATAGATAAAAAATCTTATTACATGCATTTTGATTCCAATTTGCCGAAATATAAGTGGATTAACACATGCTCTTAGATAGTTAATTATACAACTTATGAACCTTTCCATTGACAATTACCGTGTAATTCATCCTTTAATCATACTATACCTCACTTAGTTCAGAGTATGGGCTATGTGTCAACTCTCATTAGACTGACTACATCACATCTAATCTAAGTGATTTTAGCTCTTTTCCTAGGATCTCATTACTCTATATATCATTGAAGATTCTCTTCAAGACACATAACTACTCTGGCTAAAGACTCCTAAGTAATAACCCCCATAAGAGGTTGTGGGTATCCACTCCTCCTATCACTAGTAGTGAATCATTTATTAGCTACCCAATTACCTTCAAATACCAATAGTTGTACCCAATCACATCTTAAGAGTAACCTCATCTTGAGGTACTAAGGAATGATGTCAAAGCATATGATTAGTATCCAAGATATCCTTGAGTACCTCAAGTCTAAGGATATTTGCACCAATGCTATGATGAGATTAATCATTGACATTCGATGGATCATTCACATGATAATCTCATAGTGGGTCATCCAATGTACTTACTACTCTTAGCAAGCATCTACATGTTAACTCTAATCAACTCACGCTTACAGTTTGTGAGATCCATTTCTTAATCAAATCAAGAAGTATAATATGTGCTAGTCTATCTAGATTAATAATGTCTTGTCTTATTAATCCTATGAGTAGGGAATATTTAGATACTAACATAATTGCACATAATTGGAATCTCATTATCATGATCTTATCATGATTTCCATCATACTATGTTTTATATTATGAACTTCATTAATTCAATTTAGGATCAATATCAATTAATATATAAATGAATATCAAATCAATGAAAAAATGCCTTTTGCTTTATTAATCAAAATAAAGTTTGTATAAAAGTGATAAAGGTTATTGCCTTTAGAGTACTACTCTAACATATTTAAACAAGAAATAAACAATTTTTTCTTTGTTAAAATAGGTACAAAATAACAATCATCCAGTTTAATTACAATCTCATTGGGGAGTGACAAAAAATAAGTACCTATGGCTAATGCAGCAACTCTTGCTCTATTACCCATGCATAGGTCCAGTTCTCCCTTCATGAGCTATCTACTATTCTTGAGGACCTACATATCATTACATATATATGATTCACAACCAGCATCTAATACCCAGATGTTATGATCAGAAACAATATTAACCTCAATGACAAACATACATGAAGGAGCTGGGACATATGATGCCTGCTTCTTCTTCAAGGATTCCAGATAGACTTTACAGTTTTCCTTTTAATGGCCAGTCTTGCTACAATGGAAGTAAGTTCCTTTCGGTATAGTCTCTTTGAGGTCCTTTTTAGCTACACTTCCTTTTAGTTTCTTGGACTTTTTATTTTGTAGGTTCTTTTTCCTTGAACCAAAAGAAGAAGAGTCCACTACTAGTATAGGCTTGTTATCCTTCATGATAGCTTGCTCTGTTGTTTTGAGCAGATTGATCAACTCAAGGATTGTCGTGGAGATTTGGTTCATGCCATAGTTTAACACAAATTATGAATAACTATCAGATAATCTAACTAAAATTAAGTCAATACTTAATTCATAGTCTATAACAAAACCTAAGGTGGCCAACCTCTCAATACAACCATCCATCTGCAATGCATACTACACTGTAGATGTCTTCGGAATCATATTAATCATGAAGAGCAGCCTCAAGGTCTCGAACCTTTCAGTCTAAGCTTGCTCATTAAAAAACTTTCTAAGATGAAACACTATAGTATTAGTATCCACAGATTCATGCTGCTTCTACAGCTCTGGTGGCATAGAGGCTAGCATAACACAGGTAGCCAAGTCACTATCTTTAAGATGGTTACGATATGTTTTCTAATCCTTATCAGAAGCATCAGCAGTAGGGGGATCAAGAAGTGGAACGTCTAGGACATAGCCTAGCTCCTTAGATCTGAGAACAATTCTCAGATTTCTCAGCCAATCAAGAAAGTTGGATTCACTCAATTTATTAGAATCCATAAGTAAGTGCAAATTCACACTGGAAGACATCTTCAATCAACCTAAATGTGAAGAGAGAAAGAATGTTAGAATATAAATACATGTATGATCATAAAGACTTGCATGATAGGCATATAACTCCCAATAGTTTCAAAGAATCTATAGCCCTTACAATGAATCCAAAAAAATTATGATAAAGTGTCCTAGTGGGTCGATATCTGACATTACTAAGAATGACCTTGGGTTTACCCAATAAGCCACCTTCGGTCAATCGGTAGATATTGGTCATATCAATTGCATCATAGCTGAACCTATCATTTAATGCTATTAACTCATAATGTATGCACACATATTGGGTTATCAACTCTTGATATGTGTACATTTGATGTATGCTACCCAATTGCCCTTCTGTCTATGTTGACCTTGAGTTTACTCAACAAATCAATGCTTCTAGTGAAAACCAACCCATTAATCTAAAAATCTTACTTCCATGGTTCCAGAATATCCTTATAGAGTGGGCTTGGGTTTACCAAACAACCCTAACTTTAAAAGAATTCTGATTCTCCCCATATTAATGGAAAGCGTTAATTTTCATATTATGCGTAAGGGATTTCTTATTCTGGTCTCATCTATGTTGTAAGATTATAGTCACAATGACTATATGGTATGATTTAGGATGTTTCTTCAATCACATTGAATCTATATCCATAAACATCCATCATCCCACCTAACCAACCTAGCATGCATACTTTAATGCAACCATCTCATAAGGTTTTCTTGCATAGGTTGTGACGTATTATGCATTTAAAGATTTGACGTTTGATTCAACTCTTGAACCGAATTGCTTTCTAATGTTGGCATCAGCTAATTTCTCAATCCATACGTTTTCAATTTCAATTTAAAATAATAATATACCAAGTTTAATACCCTCTACTCTGATGTACCAATTAAATACTTTAATTGTATCATGTATGCCATATCTAGTCATACTAGACATGAAATACTTGAAATAGATTAATACAATATTAATCTCTTAGATTTCCAAATAATTTGAGAACATCAAACTATAACCTTAAGTATCTCTAGGTAATCTCCACTTCATCAAGACTACTTTGGCACTTGTCACATAACTTGTGATGGCCAAAACAATCAAGACAACTGAATATACCAACAAGATGTTAATATGACATATTTAACATCCGAAACTTTTTGAAATCCAATTTCAAGCAAATAAATTTTGCATGCATACAACATCAAATTAACATATTTCTGATCACATAAAAAATGATCCAAGGCATTGAAACTAAAAAACACACAATCAGCACTTCAAACAAACCAAGTCCAACATTTTTCCAAAATATGTCCAAATCTATCTTTTGCTTGAAAAAATCCTTGAAACAATTTCAATAAATTCTGAGAAAATTACAGAGACTATAACATTTTCTCAATATGTTCCATACATTTGTTTTAGAATTTATTTCCAAGAAAAACTTAACCAACCTCAACAACCAAGCCAATCTAGAATCTGTGTTCCTCAATACAGACATTCCCAACAGTACACAAGCAATTCTCAAATAAATACTCAATCACCTTGAAAACATTTTTCCATATTCATAGACATTTATAAACACCTTATAAAGAGAGTGGTGAAAGAAAATCAAAAAAAAGTTATAGAATTTATTCTCGAATTTGCAAGCACACCTGTTCATGTAATGTACATAAACACAGCAACTAGAACAGTAGGGAATTAATTAGCAAAAACATATCAAATCACTTTGATAAATTTTTTCCATCCATAGAAATATTCAACAATATCTCATGAGAAAATTTGGAAAAGAAATTTTCAAAAAAAATATCTCTATAATAATTTCGAATTCAACACAAGCAAAATGCACAACTGTCACAACCAATTGGCAGCATCACACATGTTATGGTTTCTCCTTTTTATAGGGCATAAATGGCTCTGATACCATTGTACGAAAATCTCGGTGCATGCATCATATACACTCGGTGTGGTAAAACAAAAAACTTGTCCAGGACCTTCCCGAAGTCTAGGATCTATATGCCTATACAAAGAAATACCATTAAACCTAGCTGAAAATTCCCAATTCACATACACATTCATAACACATATATATATAAGAATTCATGACATTTACATAAATCAATCATTTATATAATAGTCATGTACCTTGTGAGTAGGCTCCTTTATTCTTCAATCTTCTACTCGTTGGGTTGTCACAAACCATAACGACCAAAACAGACCGTCTTCAATGGTATCCACTTAGAGATCAGAGAAACTAACCGAATAAAATTCTTTGATCTGAAAATGGCTAGAACAAAGACAAGGGAGCTAGCTCTCTTCTTTATTCTATGTAGAGTAAAAAAAAACGTGGAAGAGAATGAAGAGAAAGAAGATGAGAAAGAGGAGGAGAGATGGGTGAGAATCGTGAAGAAGAATGCTTACTTCTTTATTTTCATGATTATCATCTTCCTTACTTTTCATTTTTGTCTTTTTGTCATTTAAAGACAATAAATGCATATATTTTTAAAGAAGTCTCCTCCTCATCCACGTTGCACCATATCTTTTATACATATATATATATATATGCTAAGGTGGTCTAATCACACAAAGATTGACCTTACCGGGTCTTGGGTATGGAAAAAAACATTAGAGACATGTTTCAGCAATATCGATGTTCGATCTCATGGGGAGATATCTCGATCTCATCAGGATCCATTTGGTTCTATTGCTCTCAAAATAATGGATCTCTATCCAAAACCATTTTACAAATCCCCCGAGTCACTCTTATGTGTGTGACCTATTAGGTTCCCAATTATGTTGGCTACTTGGATTAACACGTAATCCAAGCAAGTAATAAGTAGCGTCTAATAACCCATCATCACCCCCAATTAATCGGAAAGTAAATGGAATGATGAACGAACCCATGCTCATCATGAACTATCTCATGAACCCTCCCATAGACTATTGCTGTGTAATTCGTCCTTTCAACATGCTATACCCCACTTGGTTATGAGTATAGGCAAAGTGTCAACTCTTACTAGGCTGACTACGTTAAATCTAGCACAAGTGATATCATTTCTCATCCTGGAACTCATTTCTCTATATGCTAATGAAGGCATTTTTCATGACACATATACTCCGGCCAAAGATTTGCAAGTAATGAGGTCGTGGGTATCATCTTCTGCTATCATAAAAGTGGTGAATCCTCTATTAGCTACTCAATTAGCTTAGATTACCTTAAGATAAACCCAATTAGCACCCTATGAATGACCTCTGAAAGGCAACAATGAATGGAGTCAAAGCACAGAATCAGTATCAAAGATATCCTTGAGTACCTCAAGTTTAAGGATACTTGCACCATTGTTATGATGAGATTATCACTGACGTTAGAATTGGACATCCATGTAATGATCTCATGGTTGGTCATCCAATGTACTTACTACCTCTAGTAAGCATCCACATCTCAACTCTAAACATCTCATGTTTACAATTTTTTAGATCCACTCCTTGATCAAATCAAAGAGTTTGACATGTGCTAGTCTATCCGAATTAACAATGTGTAATCTCATTAATACTATAACTAGGGATAATTCAGATACCGACATAATTACACATGATAGGAATCTTATTAGTATAATCACATTATAATTTCCTTCATGCTATATAGATCAATATCAATTATAAATAATGAACATCAAATTAATGAAATATGCTTTATTTATTATTGAAAATAAAGTATGTACATAACTTTGTACAAAACGCACTAAAGGCGATTACCTTTAGGGCACTACTCTAACAAATTCTTATACTCTTCAAATTTAAGAACCACAAAGTCCACAGGGATAATGAACTTATCTACTTACATCAGAACATCTTCCACCACTCCAAATGGTCTTTACATAAATTGATCAACTAATTAAATTAACATTGATGTTGGCCTGACCTCACTGTGACCCAATTTTCTGAATATAGACAAAGCATCAGGTTGATACTTGCTCCTAAATTATAGAAGCACCTTGTGAATTCAAGGTCATCAACCATATAGGGTATTGTGAAACTCCCTAGATCTTTTAACTTAGATGGTTTCTAACTGGTAACTATAGAATTACAGTTGCCAGTTAAAGCTACTGTTTAGTTCTCTTCCCACATATGCTTTTTTGATAATATGTCCTTTAAAAACTGAACATATTTGGGCATGTGTTCCAAAGCCTCGACAAATGAAAATTTTATTTACAACGTCTTTAATTTTTCTACAAACTTGGCAAATTATGCGTCTGATTTATTCTTTTACAACCACTAGGGATATGGAACTTTGGGTGGGTGTGGTGGAGGAGTAACATAAGGTAGATATTTTTTTATATTCACTTTTGTCTCCTTTTCTTGGTCTTTCCCAACAGGATGAGGGTTTGCAACTTTTGTATTTGTGGGTCATTCTAGTTCTTTCCCACTTCGAACTGTGATAGCTTTAAGATGCTCCCTCGATTTTGCTTAAGAAGTTCTTAGGAGATTCCCAGCATTTCATGCAAACAGATTGTTTGCCAACTGACTCATTTGAACCTCTAAATGATGTATGGAGGAGGCATAATTCTTTGTTACTTGTTTGAGTCTACCTCCTAGATTCTTTTAAGCATCATTTAGGCTTCCAAGCTTATCCAAGATCTTATATAACTTAGAGTCTATAGAGTTTAGTTTCTCTTATTGGAAACCTGGTGGTCCTTGAGATTTGAATTGACTTCCTGTATTGTTCAACCAA
Organism: Erythroxylum urbanii; assembly: GCA_027568935.1. Classification (NCBI taxonomy): domain Eukaryota; kingdom Viridiplantae; phylum Streptophyta; class Magnoliopsida; order Malpighiales; family Erythroxylaceae; genus Erythroxylum; species Erythroxylum urbanii. The sequence goes on along the minus strand of JAOQML010014814.1, from coordinate 2,898 downwards.
GAGAAGTTATGGTGATTTTTTCACCTAAGGTTATATGCGTTCAAATAGGGATTGTTCCCTCTACCTCCACCTAACTGTGCACCCATATAATTAACTTGCTCTACTTCTTGGTCCTTTATCAAGAAACAATTAATAGTGCCATGGTTGTCCAACCGACACAGCTCACACCTTCTCTGAATAGCTTTTACAGAATCTTAAGAAGAGTCCTTCATATTGTTTAGCTGTTGACTCAAATTGTCGATCTTAGCTTGCATTTCTATTATTTGGTCAACCACTATGGCTCCCTTCTACTATTAGAGGGTTATGTGTTATCTGCTTCACTCATTCATTCACAAATAGCTATTACTGGCCATTTCTTCTAGCAACTCCTTAGCTTCGTCAACATTTTTTTGGCATAAACGATTCGCCGATGCTACATCTATGATACCACTCATGGGTGGATTTACTCCATTGTAGAAAGTTTGCAAAAGGAATTATTTTAGTAGGTTGTGGTATGGCACCTCCTTTGCAACTCTTAATATCTATCTTATTCCTCGTAAAGTGATATCCCATCACTCTGTTGCAAGTTTGTGATTTCTTTTATCATCTTTGCTGTCTTAGTGAGGGGAAATACTTGTCCAGGAATACATGTGCCAATTGCTCCCACGATGTGACATTTGAAGGGCTCAGTAACTGATACCAAGCTTTTGCTTTATCCCTTAACATGAACGGGAAAAACCTTATTCTAACAATGTATTCTAACATCCCTTGATATCAGAAGGTATCAATCAAGGAAGTTTACAATATGTTCGTTAGGATCATCATTGGTTAGTCCATAAAATTGAATATTTGTTTACAGCATATTCAATAGGGTCGGTTTAATCTCAAAAGAAATGGCTTGAACTGGTGGTTGGGTTATTCCTTGATTGGTAGCATTGAACCCCGGTCTCATAAAGTCCATGAGGGTTCATTACTAGTTATCTTTATATCATCCTTGATTGAGCTATTGCTGAAATTCCTCCGCCATTGGTTCCTCTATTTCTTCTTCTTAGCATTTGGCCCGTCAAATGGCTCGCTAAAAGTGAGTGACGATGAGTGCTAAGGTTTTCGTGATCCAACTTGTAATTTGAGTAAATTAGATGGACACAAGGATGGTGAAAATATTAAGTCAAGAGGACTTTATGATGAGTAATTTTGATGACAATTAAATAATAATAATGTTAGAAAAAAATGAACGTTTTTGACAAGTGTGTTAAGTGTGCAGAAGCAAAGTATAGAACACAGACGCAGAAAGAAACACAGAAGCAAAGTCAGTATAGACGTAAAGTTAAAATACAGACGCAGATGCAAAGACGAAATACATATGCAAATGCAGTACAGATGCGAAGTCAGTATAAACGCGAAGTTAAAATACAGACGCAAACACAACACAGACGCAAATACACGCAGACGCAAACACAACACAGATGCAGACACAAACGTAAATACACACAAACGCAAACACAACGCAGATGCAGATATAAAGTTAAAATACAGACGTAGACGCAAAGTCAATATAGATGCAAATACACATAGACACAGAAGCAGACGTAAAGTCAACACAAATGCAAATACACATAGACGCAGATGCAGACGTGGAGTCAAAACACAGATGTAGACGCAAAGTCAGCACAAACGCAAATACAACGTAGATGTAGACGCAAAGTCAACATAGACGCAAATATAACGTAGACGCAGACGCAAAACTTAAACATAAACCCAAATACACACAGACGCAGATGCATATGCAAAGACAATAAAGACGCAAAGAAGACATAGACGATACCATGAAGATACACTAACACGTCAGACAAATATTTGGTCAGAGTTAGTTACAGAACTCAACTAAATGACGGTTATCAAGAATCTAGAAGTGGTTATCAAAGGTCAAGAACCAGTTAGAGATGAAGGCTATAAATATTAGTTGTAGTCGAAGATGTTAAATTCATAGAAAAATCTTAGACAAGTTAGAAAAGTTAGACAATCTTAGAGAAATTCTGTAGTACGATATGAAGAGAGCTAATCCTACTGTAACAAAAACTCACAATCTTTTCTATTGAGAGAAAGAAAAGGCAGATAGCCTGGAGAGGCTAAGATAACTGAAAGAATACTTTGTAAGAGACCTGAAGAGGCTCTGGAAGGGAAGAAAGAATACTTGTAATTGTTTGGAATATAGTGAAACACTTAGACGAGCTCTAAGGACTGGATGTAGCCCATGGTTTGAGGTGAACTAGTATAAAAATCGCAATGTCTATCCTTTATCTTTTACTTCAGTTTATTTTTTTGTTAAACAAATTATATAGAAGTTATTTGCGATTTAACTACATAATAATTTTCGTATACATCTTGTGATATCTTTTTAACAAGAAAGAGAAGTTCTTAACAAGTTTATATATTAGAAAAAAGGGATACACCATTCAACCCCCTTCTTATGTATCGAATTTCTTGTACGTAAAGTTTATACTAACATGTGATTTACTTCAATTGGTATCAGAGCTCGATTTCCTAGAACCACCTTTACAAAGTGAGGACAAAGATCCATAGCAGAATCACATGTTTTTATAGCTGAAGGTGCCTCCGTCACTAGACCTCCTACGTTCAATGGTGAAGATTATCATTATTGGAAGGATAGGATGCGGCTCTTCATAAAATCCACACACATTGATCTTTGGGGTATCATTGAGAATGGACCATACGAACTAGTAAATGATGAAGGAAATGCCATTCCTCACAACAGATGGTCAGCTAATCACAAAGCCAGATTTCAGTTAAATTCAAAGGCCAAGTTCTTTCTGAGTTATGGGTTGAGCAGAAGTGAATATGATAAAGTTCATGGATGCGAGACTGCGAAGGAGATGTGGGACACTCTATCCATCGCAC
>JAOQML010014803.1:0-12047 GCA_027568935.1 Erythroxylum urbanii | reverse complement strand
TGATGAAGAGTCATCAATGTCATTTGTTATAATCAGTCAACTTGGGGATCAAGAAACTATGATTAATCAAAGGTTGATATGAACCATGCCTTTTGATTAATCTTGATATCATGTTACAAAGGGACTTAGCTTATAACCATGATTACAGGTTAAATAGGATTATCGATCCTCATTTAATTTAGGTACTCATAACGTCTTGCTGGAGGCCACTTATGACTTATGGGCCTTAATTTGTGATCAAGCCCATTTCCAACATCAAATGAGCCTGCAGGGTCACACACAAAGAGTGATGTGATTTGGGCTTATTCTCTTGGGCCTAATTTATTAGGCATTGAATAAATATATATGGATATATTTATTGGGCTAGAGTGAATTAAGTTGTCGGGCTTTTATTATATGAGATATAATAGGCCGAAACTTATTGGGCTTTAATGGGATTAGGTTTTCTCTATAAATAGAGAAACTTAAGTCTCATAAGAAAGAGACACCATTGTAATTCAAAACCCTAGCCACCATCCAAGAGAAGTGCATGCGGCATTCGGAAAGAGTTTCAGGACGTGCTAGCACACGATAGCTGTAGTCCAGATCGTGCATACTCGTGTAGATACCGGTAGAGGACATTCACGTGTGGCAGTGTTTATGAATCCAAAAAATAACCACCAATCCTTATCAAAAAGGTATTTTTGCGCATCTTATATGTTTTCGGTTATAGATCGTGTTGTGTTATGGTCTCTTCTGCAGCGTATTGTGAATACTCGGGTCATACGTGATCCAACAATATGTATGATGCCAAGATAAGTGAATGTGACTGCTCTAACATGCCACTTTCATAAGGTATGTTCTCGAATGTCCTCTAGATATTTGGGATTGTGTTCTATGAAGGTGGTGCGTTACAGTAAATCATTAATGTTTAGAACTATTTTCCTAAACAAATTAAATCATAATAACAACTAAAATTTATATTGAATCATCTTGATCAATATTCTAAAAAATTTGTAAAACTTTTCTATTAAGCTAATAATAACAAAATTGATAAAGGTAAGAGTTAATTCCCTTCCCCACACTTAAATTGTACATTGTCCTCAATGTACACAATATGAAAGAATAATGAAAATATAAGAAAAACGGAAAGCAGGAAAGGGTATCTAGTAATCCTTTAATAATAAAATAATACCTTATCCTATGAAATCAATAGTTGTATATGGTCGATGTAATATGATCTTTACTTTATGGCATAGGGTGTTCTATAATTTGGTGAACATGTCTTATAAAACCTTAATAACTTCATCAAGTCTCTTCCAAGTACAATAATCATGATTAAATAGTGAAAGAACATCAAAATAAACTTTAATCCTTAAGTTTAAAACAACTAGAACAAACTAAAACTATTGTTAAAGGTCCTAAGAGCAACTAAATTAAATAAAAAACACCTAAATATTGGATTAACCCCCAACAACCACTTCTTTATAAAAATCTTAGTTGGAATAATGGTGAGAACCAAAAAAATGATGAACAAAAAGCTTCCAAAGACCCCTTTCACATTCCAAATAGTTTAATTACAATATTAAAGGCTAAGAAGATCACGGAAGCATTAAGTGGGCTAATTCAAGAGATTTGGCCAAAATAATTATTTTGGGCTAGAAAACAAACACTGAAGATGGAAAGGGCTACCAATATGTCATTCATATGGTTTAAGTACTTAATAGACCTATTTTAAAGTCAAATGAGTTATAAATGTCTTGAATAACACCCCTTGGCTACCTTGTATGAATTTTCCAAGCAGATTGGAGTTTATAGGAATTCTTATTTTAGTTTCTATGAATTTATATACTAATTTTAGTTTTAGGGTATTATTTGAGTTTCTAAGCAATACTTGACTTTTTAGGTATTTTTAAGCATACTAAGACTTAATTATTCTTATTTTCCTAGGAATTGTATAGGAGCTTCTAAATATGCATGTTATTGTATTCAAAAATTAAACTTTACAATTTAAGAAAATTGAGAGAAACTTCTTTTATATTCTTCATTAAAATTTCGAACTTGCCAAGATTAATTCAATCTTATGACATTTACAAATTGAGTTATCACTCCCCTTCTCATTTGTTTCTAGAGCATGGCATCCATATCGTTCTTTTAACTTTGGTTCATGCTTCTTCACAAGCTTGAGTCTAAGTTTTATTGTACTTAACTTGATTTGGCTTTCTTAGGGTAAAATTTATACTTGCTTAATGTGGACACCAAGGCTTTGTCTTTTCAGGGTCCACATTAATTGTTATTAGAGCTTGAGCCTCTAAATTAGATTGGATTTATTCTTTTCAATTTATCTATAAAACAAATATATTCATTTGTTTTCCTTATTCATTTGTGACTTTGCATTTTCTCTAAATGTTTTTCTTCATTTTTCTTGTCATATTCATCTTTTGGTTTTTTACTTGTTCAAAATCCTTTATTTCCTCAAGTTTTGAGTCTCCTTGCATTCTACACACCAAAACATGTTTTAAATGTCTATTTCTACACTTTAATGTTTTTGTTTCTAGAAAGGTTTGTTTGAACTTTGGAGGCTATTCCGGTAGTGTTTATCTGTTTTATTTTTGAAGTTCTAATTTATAGTTAAAAAGGAAGAAAATAAAATAAATAAAAAGTAAATAAGATGTAAATAAGATTTTTTTTAAAATTTCGATGATACTATGGCACTTAAATGTATGGTGGTCAAAGTTCTACTCAATCTAAAGTGTATATTTTGTTCCTTGAGTATAATGGGTCACTATCTTTCTAAGTTTGAACAATTTTTTTGTTCCATTATCATTTCTTTTGTATTTTTTGATCCTTATGCCACACTCATCCTAAAATTTTCTCATTTACTTTAAAATTGTGAGTTGGTTCACTTGAGATTAATTTGTCTTAGTTTCATTTGGATATTTTTTAAATAGCTAAAGGAGTAAGTTTTAATAGTAAAAGATAGTAGGGTAAGCTCCTTACAACAAATACCATTTGAGAGTGTAAACAAGAGGGTTGAGTGACATTAATTTAAAGAAAACATATGAGGAAGTTGATGATGTTATTTTAGTTTTAACAGTAAGCATAAGGTATAGTTTAGCTAGCGCAACTGAGTATAGGTCGATCCTATAAGGACTAGAATCACCAGCACTTATTGTTGTTTTTTTATCTAGTCTAACAAATTATGGTGCTTATGATTAATAAAATTCAAAATTAAAACAATAAACTAAAATAAATTAGCACAATTGACTAATTAGAACGAATATTAAACTAAGAAACAATTAAAGAAGGCAGCAGTAACTAGATTTCAAATCCCCTTAGCACTTCTTATATAATCATGATTTCATTACTCAATTTAATCTATAGTTTATTGAAATGTTAAAATTCCTCAATTATGATAATATCTTTCTTAAGACTATTATCATCTAATCTTTAATTGATTAACTGAAATCTCTTTTTAGTTAAAACCCCTAAGACTGCTTTAATCAATTTATAAATTCCTTTATTAGGTTTTATCATAATCTAAAAGATTTATAGAGCTAGATGTGAGGACTAATAGATGTAAAGATTGTTTAACATTATATGATCAATTATAACTTACTAGTATAAGTTGAACACTTAATGTAACAACAACCAATTCTCTTTCTTACCTATTTCTCACATACCTGATAGAGGTTGACAGTCTATTAGGTAATTCTCTTCAAAGTTATGTGAACTCCTAGACAAATAAATAGAGGAGATCTAATGCCTAACCATGGTAACTTGATAAAAGCGTGAGCTAAATGAGAAGCATACAAGGAGAACATAATGTAGCTCTTCTCCTTATTAATGCTTAACCATGATAGCCTTAAAAAGGAATCAATATATTAGAAAAGACAAGAAATTAATCTTGAATTAGCATTACAGAATAGAAGAAGATTATTAGCAAATATTCTCAATAGCTCATACTTATGAAATATACATTTTTGAAATTGATGTTGTGCTCAATCAATGTGGAGAGTACTTCAATTACAATGGTTAATAAGCAATCATTCCCTTTACACCTTTAAATAAATTCAAAACTTCACCATTAACCATAACATTATACGTAGAGTTGTGATATACTGAGAAACACATGAGATGATAGAGGTATGAAGCCAAATAATACTTCAAAAAGAAATATTAATCCACTAAGTCAAATGCCTTATGGAGAACAATCTTCATTGCACAATTCATGCTTAAACCTTTTAGATGGTAGTTTTTAATAAACTCTTGAGCAAAAAGGATAATATGTTCCTAAACTTATAAAAGCAACTTGTGAGGAATTAATTAGAGATGGAAGTATAGTCTTGAGCCTTAATGTTAATAGCAATAAGCTATAAGTCCATAGTCTTTCATATAAGTAGGATTGAGGATCTTAGGAACTAAGCATAGTTTTAGTAAATTAGAGATAGAAAAGAATTCCATCATGGCCTTACAAACCTTCACTTTCAATTGAAGAATTCCATCATAGCTTTACTAACATTCACTTTCAATTGATCCCAAGCTTTAGAAAAAGATTCCATCACAGCCTTACTAACCTTTACGTTTAATTAATCCCAGGCTTTAAAAAAAGTATTAAACTCATCATGGTCTGGTGCTTTGTTGGGCTTTAAGCTAAACATCATATTTTTAATCTCCTCCATTATAGAAGATCTTACAAGGGACTCATATTGTTGCCTTGAAAGTGATTTAGGAATGAATGAATTAAAAGTGCGATCAATAAGGGGATTTTTGGAAAAAGCCTAATGTTTTATGGAAGTTTTCATATATAAGTGAAAAAAGCTCGTTTTTATAAGATACTAAGCTACCCTCATCATTTTTAATTGTTGAGATCATTTTTATGTTCTGTTTAGCCTATAGGTATCTTTGTAAGTATAGTGTTAAAGTATCCTTCTTTAAGCTAAGTTACTCTAGAATTCTTTGTTATTAAAGAGGCATGGACTTTTGAAGCTTTAATGTAATCGTTTAAGAAATTCTTTTCCTATCTTTGCTTTAAGACATCAAAGGGAATATCATAGAGGGAATTTTAAGTGTGAAGACGATACTCCCTAATCATATTAAGAACTAACGAAAAGCTAGAATGGTCCTTTACTTAAGAATTTTAAGATTCTCCTTTATCTCTATTATTTTTTTTAGAATTGAAATGACTCAAAACCTTAAATTTCCACATTCAATCCTTAAGCCATTACTTATTGGAAGCTTTAGACATTACAAAAATAATTGAAGAATTTGAATGGAGATATTCTCCTCTAAACTAATATCATATTATAAATCTTAATTGAGGAATGAAATAAACTAAGATAATTACTAAAGCGAGCTCTACTATTTTAGAGTTTTAGAGCCATTCATAGTCAACAGGGTCTCCATTAAGTTTTTCCCTTTGAAGTTAATAACCTAAATGAAAAGGTATCCCTCATATTTAAGGTCTACTACATCTATATTAGATAAGCAAGATCTTAGACCAAGACATGATCTACTTGAGCTTCTAACTTCTTTAGCTTTTAAGGTTAAGGTGATGCAACCAATGTCTACTAAAAGTAGTCAAGGCTCTTGATTAATGCCTAAAGGGATCTAAGATTATTTTGTTAATATTCTCTCTTGAATGTGAAATTTGATGAATAAATGAAAGATAGCCACAATGTTAAATATAAGAATGGATATATTGGTATGTTGAGTTGTGACTTAGGATTCCAATTCTACAAGAATTATAGGCCACCACTATTCAGCCATAATGATAAGCCCCATGATTAGTGATCAAATTCCTATTCTTCTTGAATAACCATAGCTCTGTACATTTCTCAATTCTTAACTTTATCTGCAAAAGGCTAAAATTAAAGGCTTGACTGAGTTAATGTAATCAAAGACCATTTGTTGCTTTATGGGGATATTAAGACCCCTTATATTTTATACTAGGATAGATGTAGTTATTAGTGAGGAGTCGAAGCTTTAGCCTTAGTTTTACAAATTGATCTCCTCTTAACAATTAGCTCAAATTCCTACAATGTATGATTAGGGAATTTGAAGAAATTAAAATCAGTTTCTATTACTATCTTAGACACTAAAGGAAAATTGGAAACCACTAACTCCTTTTGTTATCCCATAACTTAGAGTTCAAAAGCTCATTGGTAGAGGCCATTGATATCTACTTTTTTTGAGCTACCAATTCAAGTAAAATTAGAGAATTCAGGTTTTTAGCTGAGATTTATAAAGATTTTCCAATCTTCTTAATAAGGGGACAAAACTTAGTTTTATAGGAATTATGATCTTGTAAGGTTGTAGAAGTGGAAGTAATAGCCTGGTTACTTTAAAGGTCTCACCTTATAAGCTCTTCATAGTCTCCTTTTAAAAATGTTATACCTACAGTGTTCTAAGGCTTTCCTTATTTCTTTAAAGAGGGCCCCACTGGTAGGAAACATTGATTAAATGCTTTATTAAAGAATCATCATCTCCTAACCTTAGTAAGGGAACCACATTAAGGAGTTCTTTGTTTATATTTCTTTCTATTATCCTATTATATCTTGTTAATAGATCCTTAAATAACCAACACACCTTCTAGCTATTGTAGCTTTCATCCATACTTAAAACCATGGAAAATTAATAGTTAAGAGGGATTTTGTGAAAATTAACCTAATGAGAAACCTACTTTTACATAACATCATTAAGTTTGAACCCAGGTTTCCAAAGTTGTAGGAAAATAGGTAAATTGTTATACTATCAAGTCCCTTCCATAACATATCCTAAGCTTTCTCTTGTAATAAGAATCTAAAGATGAACAAGTTGTCCTTATTCAGCAAAACTTCTAAAATTCCCCTAGATTTCTAGTATTTAAAGGACTAATATTTGATAGTTGGAAAGGCAAGGCATTTACCAAAAATTAATGCAACGATCATAGAAGATCAAAAATTGGCACCTTCTTTAAGAGTTTATAATGGTGGTAGAACTCTAAATCCCATGCATGGTCATGTTAGGGGTTAATAATGAACGAAAATGTCCATGTGCTTATAACATTCTTTTAATAATGGGTCACTTTGGAGGTAGCAATGATAGTCCTTCAAGCTTCCATAGCCAAAGAAGTAGAAGTCAATTGTAAAATTGAAGAAGAAACCTTTTTTGAAGTCCTTGGAAAAGCTTGGGGAGATAAAGCTTAAAGGCAAGAAGGCAAAAGAGGGAAATGTCCTTCATATAGAGTGGAATGCCTAAGAAATGAAGTTTTAGAAGAAATTTACGCTAAAAAAGGAATAAAATTTTAAAAAATAAAAGGAGGTTTAAATTTCCATTCTAAAAATGCTAATAGAAATATAAGCAGGAGATTTTAAATGAGAAAAGCATATGCTACCCTTAGGAGCCTCGATCGTGTGAATCAAATAAAAGCCTTATTGGGAAAAGAGTCTAGTAAATCTAGGAAGTTTAAGGGCCAATGGATGTCAAATAATAATAAACGAAAATGAGGAAGGAAGGAGTATAATAATTTCCTTAGAGCAGCCCTAGAAAAGAGAGAAGTAGATAATAAAAGGCTAAGAGAGCAAAATAACGCCATGAAGTGCAACAATAAGGAACGAACATAACATAACATAGTAGCATCAAAGGAACCATTGGTGTTATTTTAAATTAATTATTGTTAAAACCTAACATGAGCTCCATAGTTACTTTCTCTTAGGATCTTTTTTATCTTAAAATAATCTTATATTCCTTCTCTACTGATGGCATATGTTGAGAAGCCAAAGGTTGTTTAATAGAAAATCCTATTTCCCTTATTTTTCCTCCTATCTCTACTTAACCATTTAATGATTTTTGTTTGATTAAACCTAATAACATCAAGCTAAATGTTGGGAATTCACAATTAAACAAGAGATGGTGTAATGATTCTAGTCATGAGGAGTAGGGTCTTGCTTATAAAGCACTTTCTAAGGTAGTTAAAAAGGTTAAATTTGATAAGATAGTAATTTCTCTAATTAATTTTCATGCAAATAAATAGTTAGGCGTAAGTTATGGAACAATATAGATGTCATGTAAATAAAATAACTAAGAGTGTGTGAATTTTTTGACATAAGAGATAGGTAGGTGATTACCATTATCAATAATGACTTAATTTAGGCAATGATATGGCATGACAGATTCAATGAGCTGTAAACCAAAGTTCATATGGGTAGTGAAACTAGTGTTGGCTAGTAGTTTAGCAACATCATTAACGGCAAATTGGGTCATGACAAAATTGTATGAAAGGTTTATAAATAAAAATACTTTTTGGAGGTTTTTAGGGTTAATGGGGTTGTGGTTTGGGAATTCACATACTTAAAGTAACTAAAATAATATTTGGAAGTAGTTTGTCCCTATTTATGATAAATCTAACATTATATAGGAACTTCAGTGTTATTTTAGATAGTGGGAAAATTGGTTTTTTGTTTGATAGGGAGATTAGACTTGATGAGTGTTATGATGATAAGATTAGGCTTGGTCTAACTACTGAGATCTAGTCTAAAAAGAATACTTGAACCATTGGAAATCAAAATTCCCGAAGTGGCTACTACTAAAGTTCCAATTCCAACTACTCTATTTGTAGCGCTCCCTTACCGCAAGGTACACACCGGGATGCCCGAAGGCCATTCCGGTATATATCCTACGATAAAGGCGGGCTACCATCAATCGTTACATTCACTTCACATGGCATCATATCATTATTCAATTATAAAACATCATAAGAAAATCACAATATTTTAAAATCCAACTTTTTCCTCATTTCATTTCACAAAACTGCAAGTCTACATTGTACTTTTAAGCACTTACTACATGTACATCATTAAAACCTAGTAAAAAATTACTACATGAAAGAGGAAAATATACAAAGTCTATCTAATCTATCCAAAAATCCCAGTTGACTGACCTTTAAGCCACGACTTCTCTTGCCAAATCACAATCCAAAGGGCTGGTAGAGCCTCTCAGTAGCTAGAGTTGTCTCTCGGTCCTGAAATGACAACATTGCAATTTTGGTGAGTTTTGCGAACTCAATGAGGTAACCATTATTGATGGTTCACTCAATTCATACAACACATCATTTCACATAACAAACAATCACATTTTCTCGTAATTGATCATGTATCACATTTTCACTTAAGCATAAGCAATTATGTATTTCAATCAGTCAACCATACTTAACAAAATACATATGAAATGTTCATGAGACTCCTTTCAAATTGTTACGAGTTGTGACCGAGTGCTTGAACTGTCCAGTATCCATTTTGGATACTGGGCTCAATGCTAACTGGCCTTTATCCGATGAAAATATAGGGCTCATTTTATATAGTGAGCCTTAGGCTCTTAATCACTGTCTGAGCTCGAGGCTCTTTTCACACTTTGAACTTTAAGCTCTGATCGATGGCTACTTTAGTCACAACTGCCATTATCTGATTGTGCACTCATGTATGGAATGAATCTATGATAATCAATCAATCAATTCAAGAAACCATTAGTTCTTCCCATTCACTTACAAGTAGCACTTCCAATACAGTCCCGAATATAGAACTCCTCAGATAGTCAATTGTCTGGAATTAACACAATCAATTTCACATTCATTCAATCATTTCAAAACAGAAGTTAAGCTAACAAGTAATTAAGTGAGACCGTCTAGGTTGCTCACTAGTCGCTCCTAAAGCTAACGCCTGGAAGTTCCGGTAATGTCTGGAGGTTGACGTTCCAGTTGCTCCTCTATATCAAACACCATACACATATATCACAATTTATATAATCATAAGTGTTTAATAATGCACATGTATTAAATGAAATATGTATAATGCATGTTCATGACAAACCCGAGTATTTATCCATAAATTTCATCACAAAGTCATTCTCATATCAAAATTAATCTAAGTACAATTTATACTTAGGTTATGCCTCACTAAAACCATTAAAATCTCTATTCCTTTCTCATTGACTAACTTCATATTTTTTTTCCAAGTCACACTTTTGGGTCTACTGTTCACAATCAATTAGAAAGTGAAACTAATGTAATTTGCATATTTTCTTCTAAAAAAGTGTTCCTCTATGTCTTATGATTTTATTGACACTAAGATCACTCAATTTGGTTCAGTAATTTGGAAAATATGCCTCGAATATTTTCGGTCTGTTCATATTCAAAAATAGTGTACTATGCATAACTTCCATCCAAAAACTAACCATCGTAAAATCCAATTCAGAATTTGATTTCTTCAGATAATTTGTAGCCTTATGTCTCTAGTTTATTCCAAATGAAAGATCATCTCATTTAGAGGCCAGAAGAAAAATATATTGCTAAGAAAACCATCGGATGTTCAACACCCTTGAAAACTTCAAAGTCGCTATCATGCAATTCTTCTTCTTCTTTACCAAAATCTCTACTTCAAACCCCCATAACTTTTGATCCAGAACTCCAAAAATTCCAACTTTTATATCAATGGAAAGTTAAAAGAAGGATCTACAACTTTCATGAAGACCAGTTGTCAAAGTACATTGATATCAATATAACAAATTCATGGACGTTTTAGATCAAAATTTTAACTCTTTTACTATTCATTCCTAAAAATTCTCAGACTTCATGTCAATTTTTTAGACTCTTAACGACAGAATTAAAATTCGGTGTCTTCATGAAAAATATAGCCATATATCTCTATTTTAATTAAAATTAAGAATAATCTCAATTGAACAACTTTAGAAGAAGTTATGGCTAAAACACAAAAGTATATCAGTGGAAATTTTTCTGCTAACATTTTCCAAATTTTCAACCTTTCAACATATACATCTAACTCATCTAATACCTAGATTATCTCTTCCTTTTCATTTCCTCATCATTATCTACACAATTCAACTCAATAAATCACTTACAAAGAAATCATGATCTATAATTAATCATTAACTAGAAACAGAGTATATATATTTTGTTAAAAAATTACGCAAGATCGAATCTAAGCGCAGCGGAATAAATTAAAATTTTTTCACAGAATCATCTTTAACAGAATTAAATTGAAACATAAAAACAAGAAATTTATCAAAATCACACCTGTTTTGATTTTCTATTGTGATTTTTCCTTTCTCCTTGAATCTTGTCAATCCACAAGCCGTTCAATCGTCCGGCCTTTAACGGTATCCACAGATCAATTCAGAGAAAAAAATCAAAACTAATTTTGAGAGGAAAAATTGTTAGATGTGCTAGCATCCATTTTTCTAATTTTTCCTTTTTATATGAAAAATCTTATTTTTCATATCCTTGGATTTTATCAAAATTATAACTAAAATCAAACTTTTGTCATAATTATGAATTATTCCTTATAAGATCAAATACCACATATTGATCTTTAAAGTTTCTAAAACTTTTCAATTAAGTCCAACTTAATTCAAATTTCTTTTTCTCCTTTATAGATCTTTTATATGTGACCCATTAGGTTCCTATAATGTTGGCCATGATTATAAATTATAATTGTAATTCATAATTAGAATTAGATAAATTAAAACTCCTTTTAATTTATCTTTAATTCCCTAATTAAACAATTTATAATCACATATCATAATTGACGTCTAGCAACATATCATGACCACCTAAATATTAGGAATGTCAAAGTGGTTTGACTTAACCTGTCTCTGCATGGCTATGATGTATAAATTAATCTTTTCGTCATCTAATGTTCCAATTGGACTTAGAGTATGGGGCTCGTGTCTACTCTAAATAATCCAATTATATTTGTTCTTGCTAATTAGTTAATGATTTATAATTGATATTTGAAAACAACCTTTCCACATTTCAATTTACTCTGGCCAGAGATTCCCAAAATCATTACTAATCAAGAACAGCAGAACATTCTTCCTAATTACTATAGGACAACAAATTCTTTATTGATTTACTCAACTATCTCCATATAGTTCATACTATATCTAATAACTACCGAATTGAACTAATCCAAGAGTAGAACATAAGTAGAATCAAAGCATAGTAATTCCTACATGAGATAACTTTGGTAATCTCAAGTCTAAGGATCAATTATACAACCATCATAATGAGATAA
>JAOQML010014743.1:0-12050 GCA_027568935.1 Erythroxylum urbanii | reverse complement strand
TTCCTAATTTCTCTTATTTACCTCACTTGGACCCGTTTCTCTGGTCCGACCCGTTCTACGGAACCGGGATGCTACAATACATGCGTCAATTCATCCTGAATTAAGGTTATTACATAACAATCTCTTAAACAAAACAATACATATTTTAAGCTCAAATACACTCTGTATTACAATATTTACAAACTTTTAACAAGATACATCATGTCTCATATTATAACATACAACCCAAACATACATTCCCAAAACAAAACACATTCTTCGTTAGCCATTGAGTTTGTTATTGTCCTAGACTTCAAACCCTCATATCTGAACCTACACGAGGCAAAACCACCGTGCTAAGTATAAAGCTTAGTGGGGAATAACTAAATCATACATAAACTGGAAACTGTTTAACAGTCACATAACATCGACATATACTAAATCAAATTTTATCATAAGCAGTCATTAAAGGTTCATATTAAAGAACAATTCAAGCATAATGGATTTCAGAACAAAATATAATCTATCACTAGAGAACAATTCTCATGCTAATGTCAATCATTTAAGTATCAAAACAGATTGTACAAATGTCAGAATTGATTATCAGAATAGGGTATAAACCCTTCAGATCAGAATATGATTTGTATCAATTTAGAGTTTATCTTATATCAGAACAATATCAAATCAAAATTTTGTTTATATCATAACTGAACATGTATCAGAATACAAAATAAGTTAGACTGCTAATCCTTTTGTAGCACCCCATTCTCATAGGGCATATTCCTAAACCTACTGTTGGCATTCGAGAATATACTTTGCGAGGGTGGCATACTAGGATAGTCAGTCAAACCCATTATGCAAAATTTTCACACAGCACACGTATTTTTAGAAAACAAAGAATCATTCCTGGCCCATTTTATTCAAAAACACTTTCAGTCGCAAGTGTTACAACAATTAACACATCATCATATATTCCAATAATCAACTGGGCCCAATACAAAACATTTCAAATCACACAGTCATTACATTGTTCAATTCGCATAAATGATGTACAATATTTACAGAATACAATTTTAAAATACAAAAGAAAGACTATAGACATATGGAGGTACAACTGATCCTGACCTCTAACTCTTATCTGATTGCAGTGGTTAGACTCCAGTTGATCTAATTGGTAACTCCTTTGAGCCTGAAAAAAATATTGCAATTTTGGGGTGAGTTTTACAAACTCAATTAGTGAACCATCATTGATGTGCTCACCCATGTCAAGACACAAATATTACAAACAATAACCAAATTCACATGTGTATCATATTATTTAGAATCAGTTCTCATTTAACATATCTTCCAATTGTGTATACTAACTCATAATATATTCATATTTCGATAAACACATTATGAATACAAACGTTCATATAATCATTTCATAATAATCTAATCATTCATGTCATCAGCATGTATACAAACGTTGCACATCGTTGTGTCAACACAATTCAATAACTTTTCATAACTATTCACATGATACATGTAAAGATATATATGCAATGTAAATGAGACTCCACTTTTATTTTTATTTTGTTGTGACCGAGTGCCTATTAATTATCCCATATCCCTTGTAGATACCAAGCTTATTTCAGGTACTGAATTATATCCCTTGTGGATACTAGGCTTATTTCAAGCTGGTCACTTCGGTCACAATTTCTTTATCTGAACATGTACATCAATGTCATGAAATGCATAATCTCACATAACATACAGTCATATATCACAATCATCGGATCAAAGTCTAACATTCAACATTCAATTGAGCATTACTCATTCCATTCACATTCACATTTATCATTGGACCTTGGTTTAGCATTCAGCAAGAATTATAAGTATCACTTATTCAGTCAAATTCACATACAATGAGCACATCCAATACCATCCTGAATAATGATCTCCTCGAACAATCAATGTCTGGAATTATCACAATCACACTAGTAACAATTTAATACGTAAAAATTAAACAAGTGAAATACATCTAAGTCAACTCACTACACATATAACTCAAACAGAAAAGCACATATAATTGAGTTGACGCATTTAGGTTAACTCACAGTATTCTCCAAGTGAGCTATTGCCTTGATGGTCAGACAGTGTCTGGATGTTGTCGGTCAACTTGTGTTTCTATATTATATGACATATATAATCCACATAGTACTAAGTTGATCAACCATATCATTGTTTAACTATGCACATGTATATGTATCATGTTCAATGCATGGTCAATTGACTATCCCAAGTATTTATCCCTAATCACATCACTTGACCATTAACATCATCATTTGTGTCTGTTAAGCTTATGCTTAGGTTCATAGATCAAAGAACTTAGTTAATCTAATATCATCAATCATATGTCTATCACATATTTAATCACTTTATCCATCATCCACTAAGTTCAATTCAAGTTTCATTCAAGCTTAAATGCATCATAGGAAAGCAACTAACCATTTGTCGTGTCAAACCACACATAAAAGAAGTATATTTCACTTGATAACCATTCCCATTTTCCATCTTTTCCAACTTTATTTTCATGTCAATTTTGTATGACCATTTTGACCTATAAAATGAGGTATTTAGGCAACACCTTCTTGTAAACAAATATTCTTCTATGTCTTAAGTTTTTAATAACATTAAGTTCATTCAGTTTGGTTTAGTATTCTGCGAATTATACCTAAAATACTACAGACTGTTCTCAAACAAATGATAACACCCAATACTCAAATTCAAGACAAATTTCAAAACCTTATAGACAGATTTAAAATTCAATTCCTTCATCGAAATTGTATCCACATGTCTCTAGTTTAATATAAATAAAAAATCATCCCATTTGGATATCTACAGATTAAGTTATGGCTAAAATACATATGCCTATTCAGTGGAAACACTCCATCTAACATATTCCAGCACAGGGTCTATCATAGGTAGTATTGGGGAAATAGACATAACTCGAGCTCTAGTAACTATTTTCTCAAGCCACTTTCACAAAGATCAAGCTAATACCTATATCTACAACTTTCATTGTTTGAGTTTCTTCAAATTCATGCTCTAAGAATATGAAAGACAGATCGAAAGAGAAAGATGAAATTGAAACTAGAATTTCAACTTACCTTGATAGCCTCTTTCCTTCTCCTCTGCTCTCCCCCTTTTTCTCTCTTTCTCTTCTTATTTTCTTTTTTCTCCCTCTTCTAACCTTATGGCCGACCTTCACTCTCACTTCTATTGCCTTTTTCATTCATTTTCTCTAGAAAATTCAACGAAAGTCAAACTAATTCATGTGTCACCATTCTATTAGTCCATGTGTCACATTCTATTGGTACATGTGTTATCCTTCTATTGGTCCATAAGTTAATATTCTATTATTCCATTTGTCACTTACTTTAGACTCCATATATAACTCATTTAAGCCTCCATGTATCACTACCTATAAGGCTACACATGTCACCAATTGTAAGGCTATATATGTCACCATTTGTGAAGCTACACATGTCACCATTCTATTTCTCCACATGTCACAAGTCTAAGGTGCCATTTGTCACAAATTTAAAGGGCCACTTGCAACAATTATACTTAAGCCACTCATCATCCATTTAATTGAGGCATTTGTCACTTATTCCCAATGCCAAATGTCACCATTTCATAGGCCTAGCCAACCTAAATTCTCATGTATTAATTTGTCTTGCTCTTTATCATTTTTCTTAGACTAGATGCACATATCACGTCATCAATTACTCAATTGTAACAATAATTTCCCAATTCACTAATTATAATCAATCAATTTATGTTATTAGTAAATCAAAATGCAAAACATTGGGAATGCATATTCATATTACATTCATTTTCATTCCATACACCGAAATTCGTCAATTGAGTGCATATACTATCTTGCAATCTTTTCTAAATCATGATTCATATGTGTGTATGCTAATATCATGCATGCCAATGGAATGCTCTTCATATATTCTCACATGATATGGCTCAATATAACAAATAATCCTTAAGTGTAGGAACAGGTTATTACATCTTTATATAGAAGTGGGTAACATGACTAATTTAGGAGATACCATGATCGGTATCACAAAACGGGAAAGACTTATACCTTAATATCAAGAGACACCGAAATGTCAATATCAGGAGAGACTTATGTCTCAGACACTAAAGTATCATTTTTAAGAGACATCGAAGTATCGACAACTTAAATGTGTCCTGGAGTAGCTGCAGACCCTTCTAGGCATGCCTATTTAGTCATGACTAGGACTTGACAGTTTTAAAACAATCCATTTCATATGTCACAATCATAAGCAAAAGATACTATATCTATATTCCACTTTCCCCAAATTGAACATATGTATATGCACTTCTAACTAATCATACCTTATAAGCATAATCATTTGCATTAATGTACCATTAAAGGCATTATGTATTTACACATTTCATATCCTAACACAAAGTTCCAATTTGTAAACAATCATATCTAATTCACATAACATATCTCTTTTCAAACCATATTGGTATTCATAAGAACATATTATTAATTAACCTCACATTCTTTAGGTACTTACCTTCATTCCTAAACCACAACTCAATTATCTTTTTCTCCATTAATCTAACATCATCTAGGTTCTTTTTTAATCTCAATTAAGTTTAATTAAACCATTGTTAAAAGTCCTAATCTTATATATGTCAACAATTACAAAATCAAGTTTAGCATTGTTTTCTAGATTTTCTTAGAACAGTTTCACGTCAAATGTGTATGGTCCATTTGACATAGAAAATGACATTCATAGATAATAAGTTCTTCTAAACAAATGTTACTTTATGTCTTAAGTTTTAAACGAAACAAAAATCATTCAATTTGGTTCATTATTTCATGAGTTATACAAAAAAAACTACAGACTGTGCACAACAGTGTAAAGGGCTAGTGAATGATCATGCACTCCTATGATTGAAGGATTAGTGCATGATCGTGCTTGTCATGCATTCCCATGCTTGAAAGGTTAGTGCACGATCATGCTTGAGCACAATCGTGCACTCCCATGATTGAAGGGTTTGTGCCTGATCATGCTTGTGCACGATCATGCACTCCTGATGTGCACTCAAGCTTGTAAAACTCATATCTCTCAACTATGACATCTAAAAATTACAAAATTTATACCATTAGAAATCTACGAGGATAAGCTACAACTTTTATGAGACAAGGTTGTCTAATTCGGCCTACATCAATATAGTTTAATCTTTGAAACATAGGACACAAATTTCTATCAACGACAGTACTGCATCCAAAGCCAGAACTCAACTTTAAGCTAAATTTCAAAATGTTTAGTGACAGAATTAAAATTCTAATTCTTCATTAATTGTAGATAAATGTATCTAGTTTAATATGAATTTAAAATCATCCCATTTTGATGTCTACATGTCAAGATATATCTGAAAAACCGATGGTTGTTTAGTGGAACCACATCTTTTAATGAGTACCCAGCACCTATCAAGTTTCTAACCACAATTCTTCATTAACTCAGTACACATTATATCCACTAAATCATCAAAAAAATACATGTTCTATCTTGATACCAAGTTTAGTACTCCCTTACTTTACTAAAGTTCAAATTCAACTCCAAGAATCCAGCTAAACCAAGCTTCTAAACAACTAGCACATACCTAAGTTTAATGTGCAACTTTTAGCATTAACAAGGTAATAATACATAGAATTATAAGACCTACTTCTTAAAGAAATAACTTACAAAGCTTCCAAGGGTTGATAATCCAAATTCAAGCAAAATTCTAGAAGTTAAGAGAGGATGAGAGATTTCAGTGGTGAAGAGCAAGAATAGAGAGAAAATAGAAAACATTAAATGGGTTAGACTGATTCAGCTCTTGCTTTATAAGGTGCCCTAACCTTAAAGGGGCACATGTCCTTCCATAGAGTGACCTACATGGCAAACATAGGAGTGAGCCACTCGTCTTCTCATCATGCTTCCATATGCCAATGCATTACTCATGCAAAATGTCACAATTTTATTAGGCCATTTGTCACTCACCAATGTAGCCAAATGTCACTCAAAGTATAGGCTTAGTCATACCAATTTCCATGTACCAACTTATCTTGTCACTTGACAATTTTTCCTAGTCCAAATGTCCATTTAAATACCTAAATTCTATAATGATTATAATTAATTCCAAATTACTAGCAATAATCCATCCATACCAAAAAATTCAAGTCATATGGAATTCTCAATCATATCAAAATTTTAAAACCTATCATTCATGTACTTTCATGAACATGTAACATTTCATCCAGAGTATATTTTGGGCCTTACAACAGATGCAATCCTAAACATCTAACCCAATTTGTTAAGTAAAAACTTAAAGAAAATCACACAATTAGACTAAAAAGTAAACTAATTTAACTGGAAGCAAAACGATTTGATCAACCAATATGGAAAGCTCTTGAGAAAATAAATTCACTAATTTAATCTCTTATGCATGACTAAGATGAATTGATTAAATCATCCTTACTAAAATCACCAATTGGGTTTTTAATTAGCTCAAATAATAAACTAAATCTAACTTTCATATTCAATAAGTTTATCATCCAAACCAATCATGGAAATGCAACTAATAATTACTTACTTAAATTAATATATTTCTAATTCATAACTTAAGCGTCTATAGTTTCTCATTATAATATTTAACTTCTTCTCGCGATCCTTCGTTTAATACCAAAATGATGCAAAGGTTGGCCACACTATTACATCCAATAAGCTTAGAAACTATAGCAAATAATAAGAAAGCAAAATAGTCCCTTCATCATGCATAATCGACTAAATTAGCTACATTAATTCTCAAGAATAAGAAAGCAATGGAATAAACACATTTCGTCATCTTCATATACTTAAATCTCATAATTAAAAACAAAAAAGAAGTGTTTAAGTAATAAACAGAGTCAGTAAATTGAAATGAACTAAAAAATCTGCAAAGGAAACCAGTTTAGCAGACAAAAGATAAAGGAGTTTAAGAACAATAGCAGAGATGAAATAAGAATGAAATGAGCTCTCAGATGAGGAAGCTGGTAGTAGATTTAGATATGAGGATGATGAATCCTTTGTTAAGGATATTCTAACTTCATTTGGGATTGATTCTTGAATCAAGTGTGATTTAATTGTTTTGGATGTTAATGTGTTTGGGCATTGTGGTTGTTTATGATTTTTGCATACTTTGGTAACATATTTAGAGATTAAACCAATAGTAATATGATTAGGTTAGGTAATGAGAATTAACAACCTAATAGATCACATCCATCAAATTGGTAATTACATGAAGAGAGATCTTGTGTGAGGTCTCGATTGTCTATTAGATTGCTTAAGAACTAATTGGAATGTAGGCTATTTTGTTAATTGAGAAATTGTAAAGTCATAAATTTGGATTCAATTAAGGATTATGATTTAGGGCTTAATGATTAAGTCTCTTGAGGAAATAATCAACCTTTCAAAATTTTATGACTGATACCAAAAGTAATTAAGGTATCAATTGTTGGTATAATGAATTCCATTTTCTTATAATTGTTTCATCTTGTCTCGTGCGATTTCTTGATTGTTAAGTGGTTGTGCTATATTTTGATTTCCTTGCGTTAATTTCAAATTTTCTTTTTTAATCAAATCATATTCAATTGTTTAAATTGTTTTTTTAGCTTTTATTATCATTTTTCTCACATTTATTATAACCTTAGATAACATTAGGATTCAATTAGTTCACTCATTCCTCATGCAACAGACACCTTAACTATTAGGCTTACAATTTGTACGTTAGTGAAACATTGAGGGTTTTATAGAACTAAAACTCGACACAATAGAAATCAAACATTTTTACGATTTTTGATCAGATCCTGATAATTGATTAACTTGAATAAAACACAAATACAAATTGTAAGAAATCATACCTTATTCGTGTTCTTATTGAAAATTCTTTAAAAAAATTTCCCGATTTATCAACTACTAGATGTCCAAATGTCCAGCCTCTGATGGTAGTCACAGAGCAACTTCTTAACACCTTTAAGAGGAAGAACGTAAGAGTGCTAACTTCTTTATCTTTTCTTCTTATTAATAGAAAAATCATTAAGTTGGTTTTATAATTTTATTAAAACTAAATTCCTTAATTATAATTAAAGACCTACTTTAATTATAATTAACTTAATTTTGATAAAATCAAATATCTTATATTTGACCTAAAGTTTCTCAAACTTTTTAATTAAGTCCGACTGAATTAAAATTGATTTTTCTTCATAAGCTACTTTTTATTATGTGACCTATTAGGTTATTCATATATTGGAAATGAATATAAATTATAATTCTCATTCACAATTAGAATAACATAAATTTAAACTCCTTTTAATTTATCTTTAATTATCTAATTAAACAATTTATAATCATAGATCAAGATTGATGTCAAACAATATGTCATGACCACCCAACTATCAGGAATGTCAAAGTGGTTTGACTTAACCTCTTCATGTATGGTTACGATGTATGATTTAATCCTTTCGTCATTCAATATTCTAATTGAACAGAGTACAGATATAGTGTCTACTCTTTTCATCCAATCATGTTCATTCTTACTAATTAGTAATTGATTTATTATTGATATTTGAAAACACCTTTTCAAATGTCAATTTACTCTGACTAGAGAATTTTATAAATCGCTACTAATCAAGAATAGTAGAATATTCTCTCTAATTACATTAGAGGGACGAATCCTTTTCTTGACTTACATATCTATCTCCAAATGGTTTATACTACATCTAAGTACTACCGACTGAATTATCTTATGACAATTCATAAGAAGCATCAAAACATAGTAATTCCCACACAAGATATCTCAGTAATCTCAAATATAAGGATCAATTATATAACCATCATTATGAGGAAATCCACAAATACATAAGTAATATTTCATTCAGGATTCTCATAGTTAAGTTAGTTCAGTGACTTATTCTCTAATAATCACTCACACATTAGTTAAAGTATCTCCATACTTTAATTTATGAGATCAATTACTTTCTTTATAAGAAAGAAACATAATATGTGCTATTTTTACCATTTTAACAATATCCCGTCTTGATGAAACTATAACTAGGAACATTTAGGAACAATACGTAAATGTAAACTGATTCTCACAATTATGATCTCATCATAATTTCAATTACACAGTAATTATTCCTGGATTTTACCTTTAGTATTAAAACATGAAATGTAATTAAATTAATACACAAAGATAAAGAATGCCTTTTCATTAATTAGATAGTAATTTCATACATTAATTGCATCCAACTGATTGGCTGCAAGGGCATAAACTAACATCTATATGTTATAAATTATGCATCCAAAGAACACCAAAAGTAGTGTCTTGTCATCTTTCTTCAATAACCTGAGCTTTGTTGCCCATTGGACTAGTTAATACTAGCCTGTAGAATGTCAGTAAACTAGTTATTGCTTCCCTCTAAATGAAATATGAAAAGGGCACTAAAAAAATAGGTGTTCGATTGTTTCGAGTAAATCTAAACATAATTTATATTTGTTGTTTACTACCATCCCCTTAAGATTTCTTAGATTATCTAATGCACGAAACATATTCCTTACTGCCATTTAAAATAAGAATGAGGCTTTTGGGGCTTGATAACCATTCTATAACATTTCTTTATAAGATTCTCCTAATTGTGTTTTTAAATAGATCCATTTCATATTTGGTTGAAAACTGGCCAGATGAATGTCTAGTCTAGACCATTTTATCATCTATACTGGTATTGGGCTTATAATATGGAAGTATCCCCTATAATATCTCCTTTACTAGGCCACTACATTCCCAACTTCCATTTTTTATTAATGGACTCACCTTACCATTGATAGGATATTATGGATTGAGAACTTATGCATCAAGGAGCTTGTATAAAGTTCCTTGGGAGCTCCAATTGTCTCCCTATAACAAGGTATTATTCTTATTCCCTACCCTTATTTTAAATGAAGCTTGGAGCTAATGTTATTATCTTTAGTATTTGCCTTATTGTCTTAGAAGAATTCTACCTTAGTCTAATCATCCAAAGTTTATTTCCCCCTAGATAACATCTATGTACCCATCATATCCATAATAAGGTTTTATCTATTACTAGCCTTTATAGTCTCTTTGATAGTGTACATTTGATAATGGATTCGATTATGAATATTCCTAGCTGTCTTCCATTTTTGGCATACAAACCTCCTTCTAATTCATTTTCGAATTGGACTTACCATTATAGTCCTCAAACAACAAGAAGTTTATGAATAGTTTCTCCATCTCTTTCGTTATTATTTTTGGAATTAGCACATTGTTTATAGTAAAACTTATCTACTTGTTTTATGCTCAAAATCATAAGTGAACGGGTCATGACTTGTAGTTTAAAAGAGAGAATATTGATCCTACAGGGATTGATGCCCAAACACCACTAAATTTAGATAAAACTTTGTTTAAGAAACGAAATTGTTAAAAGTAAATAATCTAGAAAATTAAAATAAAATTAAAAGACTAACTTAAAACAATAGACAATACCAATGTGTAGAAAAATCGGAATTCAAGAACCTAAAGACTAGAGATTGCTTTTTATCCCCATTTTGTCTTCCTCCTATTTTATTGATTGAATTGTGTCTTACCCTAGATTTCTGAATATAATAACTACCCTCTCTCATGGTGTAATTAATTGTCCCTAATCAAATTTAAGGGAATGAATTGGACGATCTCTCAGCCTACCCAATGAATCAACCTATTTAACTAGTTATTAAACTATCTTATGCGTGATCAATTGACAAGCTGAGATCTCTCTTATAACTATTCAATTAACGTGATAATTGTAAGTCTATAGGTCGCCAAATCTCATTGTACTATCCTATACAAATTTATCTTACTCACTCTCTCGATTTGTTGCAAGATAACAATTTAAATCAACAATTATCAAAGACCAACTTCATTCAATTAAAAAAATAGAATTTTTGACAAAATAGTTCAAAAACAATCCCTAAAACTAAATTAGCCTAATAGGGTTTTCATAACATCATCAACATTTAAATAAACCATTTTACAAAGAATAGAAGAAGTAAAATTAACAGAAAATTGAATAACAAAACTCCTCCTCTTTTTTGCCAAAATTTGGAAATTTTGGTGTTGATGTGTTATTTTGCCCAATCTTAATGATGATCCTTGATTTCAATCCTTCCCTAAGGCTCCAAACATGTGTTCTTCACTTAAAGATGGTGTTTCTATAGAAGGGTTTCATCCTCCCCAACATGGAGGCTTAATGATGCTTTTATAGTGCAAAAAACCTAAATTTGATGAAGCCTTGTATTTGTAGGAATTGGCCACAAAACATTTCCTCTTTTCTTTTCCTCTTGATTTCTAGCTTAATCTCCAAGTTGCTCCATCTTCCTTCGTACACAACAAATAGTCAATTGCTACCCTAAATTAATATCAAACACAAAAGAACAACAATGGAAATCAAACTAAGTAAAACTATATAAAATAAATCCTAAACTACAACAAAAATCAACAAGTATGCAAGAAAACACATGCCAATTACATAGAAAAACATAGACTACTGCACACCTATCAACATCCCCACACTTGAATCTTTTCTTGTCCTCAAGCAAAATAAATACAACCACTCAATTCTATCATTTCATCTTTATAAAGATCAAAGCATACAATCCCTTAAATTCATGTCAACTCAAATATCAAGTTAATACACATATCATGACTACTTTTCCATTGATGTCGATAAGCAATCTCAACAATTGACACCATCACTCAAAGAAAAGTAAAGATGTAAAATGAATTTTCCTCATGGTTTTCACTCATTGCTCTTAGGTGCTTAATGGTTAGTGTTTCGCTCAAACTTTATATAAGAAACTACACTACCATAAGCTTGCTAATACACCAATTCTCCTCTACAATGATTGCATGCATAAATAGATCAAAAGGTCTTGTTTAGGGTTGTAATGTGGTAAGGGTTA
>JAOQML010014723.1:0-12051 GCA_027568935.1 Erythroxylum urbanii | reverse complement strand
ATATATTATTAACAAGTCATAATGTTAATACATGAATCACAAATATCCATTGGCCTAGGGCACACTACTAACAAAAATAGCCTATTGGCACATTCGCTAGGCACATTCGATGGGAAAAATAGCCCCTTAGCATATCTTCGATGACCAAAATAACCCTTTGACATGTTCCTAGGCACCTTTAGTGGGGAAACTAGCCTGCTAGGCACCTTCAGTGAGAAAAACAGCCTGTTGGTACATTCGCTCGGCACCTTCAATAGGCAAAACAGACTGTATGGCACCTTTGTTTGACAAAACAACCTGTTGGTAGACCTCTGAGGGAAAACAACCTATTAATAGTACTTCAGTGGGAAAATTGGCCCGTTGGCATAGTCATTAGGAACTTTCTATGGGTAAAATAGAACGTTGGCACCTTCGCAAGGCACCTTCGATGAAAAAAAGAACATGTCTGTATGATTGTTAGATTCCTTCAGTATGCAAAATAGCTCTTTAAGAAAATAGCCCGTTGGCGTGATCGGTAAAATAGCCCATTGGCATGGTCACTAGGCACCTTAGGTGGGAAAAACATTTTGTTGGATGCCATCAGTGGCAAAAATAGCTCCTTTGCACACCTTCAGTAGGCTAAATAGCCCGTTGGCACACATTTAGTGGGCAAAAGAGCTTATTGGCACAGTCGCTCGGCACCTTTAGTGGGAAAATAGCCGTTGGCATGTTCACTAGGCACCTTTTATTGGTAAAATAGCCCGTTGGCACCTTCACTAAGCTACTTCGATGGGAAAAATAGCATGTTCATATGGCCGTTAGGTACCTTCATTGATCAAAATAACCCTTTGGCAAAATAGCCCATTGGCACAATCAATAAAATAGCCCGTGGGCACGGTCGCTTGGTACCTTAGGTGGGAAGAACATTCCGTTAGGCACCATCAGTGGCAAAAATGGCTCATTTGCACATCTTCAATTGGAAAAATAGCCCCTTGGCATAAATTCGGTGGACAAAACAGTCTGTTGGCATGGTCACTAGGCACCTTTGGTGGGAAAAACAGCTCGTTGGCATAGTCGCTAGGCACCTTTGGTAGGAAACACATCCCTTTGGGCACCTTTGGTGGGAAACACAACCCGTTGGCACACCGTCAGTAGGCAAAACAGCCCATTGGCACGGTCGCTAGGAACCTTAGGTGGGAAAAACATTCCATTGGGTGCCATCGATGGTAAAAACAGCTCCTCCACACACTATTAATAAGCAAAACAGCCTATTGGCACATATTCGGTGGACAAAATAACCTGTTGGTGCGGTCGTTAGGCACCTTTGGTGCAAAAAATAGAACATTGGCACAATTGCTAAGCACCTTTGGTGGGAAAACAGCCTGTTGGCATATCCTTGATAGGTAAAAAAGCCCGTTGATAGGATGGCCAGACACCATTAGTGGGAAAAACAACCCATTGGCACGATTGCTGGGCACCTTCAATGGAAAAAAACTTTAGCTATGCACCTTCGGTGGGAAAATAGCCCGTTCATACACCTTTCGTAGGCAAAACAACCCTTTTGCACACCTTTGGTCGGTAAAACAACCTAATGGCAAGGTTGCTAGGCACCTTCAGTGGTAAAATAGAACGTTGGGAACTTTCAGTGGGAAAAATAATATGTTGGCAAATCTTTTATGAGAAAAATAGTCGATTGGCACAGTCGCTAGGTGCCTTCAGTGGGAAACATAGCTCATTGGTACATGTTCAGTAGGCAAAGTAGTCTATTGGTATAGTCGCTAGCCACCTTTGCTAGGAAAAATAGCAAGTTGGCACAATCATTAGATACCTTCAGTGGGAAAAATAGCCCGTTGGCAGGGTCCTTATGCACCTTCACTAGGAAAATTGCCTGTTAGCAAATTCTAGGCACCTTTAATGGGAAAAATAGCCTATTGACAGGGTCGCTAGGCAGCTTCTATGAGAAAACAGCCCTTTGAAATAGTCGCTAGGCACCTTTGGTGGGAAAAAAATTAGTTGGCATAGTCACTAGGCACTTTTGGTGGGAACAAAATTAGTTGGCCACTATCGGTAGGAAAAACATCTCGTTGGCACACCTTTAGTAGGCAAAATAGGTCATTGGCATACCTTCGATAGACAAAACAACACTTTGGCAGGGTCACCAGGTACCTTCAATGGGGAAAACAGCTTGTTGGCAGACCTTCGTTAGGCAAAATAGCCCAAGGTAGGGTCAGTAGGCACTTTTAATGGGAAAATAGCCCGTTGGGCACATTCGATGGGAAAAACAGGCCCTTGGCAAAACTTCGGTGGAAAAAATAGCCCCTTGGGCACCTTCGGTGAGAAAAACAGCTTGTTGGCACATTTGCTAAGCACATTTGGTGGAAAAAACAACCCCTTGGCACACCTTTGGTGGTCAAGATAGCCTCTTGGCATGGCCGTTGGGCACCTTCAACCTTCGGTGGGAAAAACAACCTATTGGCATACCTTTGGTCGACAAAACAGCCATTGGCTTGGTCGTTAGGCACCTTTGATAGGAAACACAGCTCGTTGGTACATGTTCGTTGGGCAAAACAACCTACTGGTATAGTCGCTAGACACCTTTGGTGGGAAAACAGCCTATTGGTAGGCTCGCTAGGCACCTTCACTAGGAAAATAGCCCGTCGGCACACTTTTGATCAGTAAAACAACCCTTTGGCAGGATCGCTAGACATGTTTGGTGGGGAAAACAACTCTTTTGCACATCTTCAGTGGGCAAAATAGCCCGATGATACTGTAGCTAGGCACCTTTGGTGTGAAAAAATCCCTTTGGCATATTTAGTGGGAAAACAACCTGTTGGTAAAACTAAGGTGGACTAAACAACCCCTAGGACACCTTGGGTAGGGAAAACAACCCATTCGCACACCTTTAATTGGGAAAATAGCCCGACGGTAGGGTTGCTAGGCACCATTGGTGGGAAAATAGCCCGTTGGTCACATTCGATGGGAAAAACAGCCCGATGGCAAAATTTTGGTGGACCAAAAAGCACCATAGGCACTGTCAGTGGGAAAAGTAGCCTTTTGGGACATTCGATTGGAAAAACAACCCTTGGTACATCTTTAGTGGGCAAAACAACCCCTTGACACGGTTGATTAGGCAACTTCTGTGGAAAAAACAGCCAGTTGGGCCTCTTTGATGGGAAACATAACCCGTTGGCACACTTTCGATCGACAAAATAGCCAGTTGACATGATCGCTAGGCACATTCAGTAGGAAAAATAAACTATTCATATGCATTCACTAGGAAAAATAGCATGTTGATATGTTCGCTTGGAACCTTTAGTGAGAAAAATAGTCCATTGGTAAACGTTTGGTGGGCAAAACAACAAGTTAGTAGGGATGCTACGCACCTTTGGTGGAAAAAATAGACTGTTGGGCACCTTCAGTTAAAAAAACTACCTGTTGGGACACCTTCGATGGATAAAATAGCCCGTTGGGTTTCATTGGTGGTAAAAATAGCTTGTTGGCACATTTGCTAGGCACCTTCAGTGGGAAAAACAACCTGTTAGCACACCTTTAGTGGGAAAAAAGCCTATTGGGCACATTTGGTGGGAAAAATAGCCCATTGGTCACCTTCCATGGGAAAACAGCTCATTGGTAGGGTTTCTAGGCACCATTAGTAGCCAAAACATCTAGTTGGCAAGGCCACAAGGCACTTTATGTGGGAAAAACATCCTATTGGCATGATCGAGGCACCTTTGGTGGGAAAAACAGCCCATTGGCATGATCACTAGGCACCCTTAGTGGGAAAAACAATCCGTTGGCCAATTTCGGTAGGTAAAACAATCTATTGGCACATCTTCGATAGGAAAAACACCATGTTGAAACATTCTCTAGGCACGTTCGATGGGTAAAATAGCCCATTAGCAAGGTTGCCACACACCTTCAGAGGGAAAAATAACCCATCAACTTGTTGACATCATGGTTAGGCACCTTCGATGGGGAAAACAGTCAGTTGGGCACCTTTGATGAGAAAAAATATTCATTGGCACGATCACTAAGCACCTTCAGTGGGCAAAATAGCCCGTTGGCTAACATTTGATGTGCAAAACAGCACGTTGGCAAGGTCGCTAGTCACCTTATATAGGATCAACAGTCTATTGGCTACCTTCGATGGGAAAAACAGCCTGTTAGCACACCTTCGTCAGGCAAAATGGCCTATTGGCACATCTTCGATAGGCAACACTACCTGTTGGCAAGGTCGCTAGGCATCTTCTATAAGGAAAAAAACCATTGGCACACCTTCGGTGGGCAAAACAGCTCGGTGGTAAAGTTGCTAGGCACCTTCGGTGGGAAAACAACCCGTTGGGCACATTTGGTGGGAAAAACAGCTCGTTAGCAAAACTTCCATGGACAAAACACCCAGTTGGGCACCTTTGGTTGGAAAAACAACCTATTGGCACATTCGTTAGGCATCTACGGTGGGGAAAACAGCCCTTTGGAGCAACTTTTGTGTATAAAATAGTCCCTCGGTATGGTCGCTAGGCGCCTTCTTTAGGAAAAACAGCCCGTTGGCAATCCTTCGATGGGAAAATCAACATGTTGACATGTTTTCTAGGCACCTTTGATAGGAAAAAAAGACTTTTGGTAGGGTTGCTAAGCACCTTAAGTGGGGAAAACAACCCATTGGCATGGTCACTAGGCATCTTAGGTGGAAAAACAGTCCGTTGGGCATGTTTGGTGGGAAAATAGTCCGTTGGTACACCATCAGTAGGCAAAATAACCCATGGCACAACTTTGGTGGGTAAAACAGCCTATTGGGAAGATCGTTAGGAACCTTCGGTGGGGAAACAGCACGTTGGGCACCTTCTATGAGAAAAACAACCTGTTGGCACACCTTTGGTGGGTAAAACAGCCGGTTAACACAGTCGCTAGGTACCTTCGATAGGAAACACAGTTTGTTGGTACATGTTCAGTAGGCAAAACAACCCGTTGGAACGGTCGCTAGGCAACATTGGTGGGAAAAATAGCATGTTGGCACAGTCACTAGACACCTTCAGTGGAAAAAGCAGCCCATTGGCACAGTTGTTAGGAATCTTCAGTGGCAAAACTGCTTGTTGGCATAGTTTTTAGGCGCCTTAAGCGGGCAAAATAACCAGATGATAGGGTCGCTAGGCATCTTCTGTGGGAAAAATAACCCTTTGGCACAATCATTAGACACCTTTGGTGGGAAAAAACCAGTTGGCACGGTCAATAGGCACCTTTGGTGGGAAAAACAGTCCATAGCCACCATCGATGGAAAAAACAGCCCATTGGCACATCTTCGGTTGGCAAAACTACCCGTTGGCATACCTTTTATGGGTAAAACAACCCTTTGACAGGGTTGCTAGGCACCTTTGCTTGGGAAAATAGCCCATTGGCAAACCTTTTATAGGTAAAATAGCCTGATAGTAGGGTCACTAGGCACCTTCGATGGGAAAATAGCCCGTTGGGCACATTCGATGGGAAAAACTGCCCCTTGCCAAAACTTGGGTGGAAAAAACTGCCCCATGAGCACACTCGATGGGAAAAACAACCTATTGGCACATTTTCTAGGCACATTTGATGGGAAAAAACAGACCTTTGGCACACCTTTGGTAGGAAAATAGACCCTTGGCATGGTCGCTAGGCACCTTTGGTGGGAAAACAGCATGTTGGGCAACTTTGATGTGAAAGACAACTCGTTAGCACACCTTTGGTGGGCAAAACAGCTAGTTAGCATGCTCATTAGGCACCTTCGGTGGGAAACACAGCTCGTTGGTAAATGTTCAGTAGGTAAAATAGCTCGTGGACATAGTTGCTAGGTACCTTCTGTGGGAAAAACAACATGTTGGCACAGTCAATAGACACTTTTGGTTGGAAAAATAGCCTGTTGGCATCGTCACTAGGCACCTTAAGTGGGAAAACAACCCGTTGGCAAGGTTTCTATGCACCTTCAGTGAGCAAAACAGTCCATCAGCTAGGCCACCAGGCACCTTTTATAGGAAAATAGCTAGGCACCCTTGCTAGGAAAAATAGCCAGTTGGCAAGGTTACTAGGCACCTTTTTTGGGAAAAATAGTTTGTTGGCCACCTTCAGTGGGAAAAATAGCTAGTTGGCACACCTTCGACAGGTAAAACAGCCCATTGGCACACCTTCGATGGGCAAAGCAGCCCTTTGGTAGGGTCGCTAGGCACCTTCGGTAGGAAAACAACCCATTGTGTACATTTGGTGGGAAAAACAATCCGTTGGCACACCTTTGGTGCACAAAACAGCTCATTCAAACACCTTTGGTGCACATTTGACCGAGAAAACAGCCCGTTGGCATGATCACTAGGAACCTTAAATGGGAAAAACATTTTGTTAGGCACCATTGGTGGTAGAAACAGCTCCTTCGCACACCTTCAGTAGGCAAAAAAGCTCATTGGCACACATTTTTGTGGCCAAAAGAGCCCATTGGCACGGTCGCTAGGCACCTTCGGTGGAAAAAATAGCCCATTGGCACAGTCGCTAAGCACCTTCTATGGGCAAAAACAACCCGTTAGCAGCTTTGCTAAGCAACTTCAATGCGAAAAACAACACGGTCATTAGGTACCTTCAGCGAGCAAAAAAGCATTTTCACAAAATAGCTCGTTGGCCCACCTTTGGTGGGAAAAGTAACAAGTTGACACATTTGCTTGGCACCCTTGGTAGGAAAAATAGCCCTTTGGTACACCTTTGGTGGGAAAAATAGCATGTTGACATGTTCGCTTGGCACCTTTGGTGGCAAAAATAACCTATTTGCGTAAATTTGGTGGGTAAAACACGTCGTTGGTATGGTTGCTATGTACCTTTAGTGGGAAAAACTGCCCATTAGCAGACCTTCGGTAGATAAAATAGTCCGTTCGACACCGTCGATGGAAATAACAGCTTGTTGGCACATTTGCTAGGCACCTTCAATAGGAAAAACAACCCGTTGGCACTCCTTCAGTGGGAAAAACAGCATGTTGACATTTTCACTAGGCACCTTCAGTGGGAAAAATAGCCTGTTGGTAGGGTCGCTAAGCACCTTCAGAGGGAAAGGCATCCCATCAACCCATTGGAGCGATCGTTAAGCACCTTCGGTGGGGAAAACAACTAGTTGGGCACCATTTGTAGCAAAAACAACCCATTGGCACGATCGCAAGGCACCTTCGGTGGGTAAAGTAGCCTGTTGGCTGACATTTGGTGAGCAAAACAGCCTGTATGCAGGGTCGCTAGGTGCTTCGGTGGGAACAACAGTCTATTGGCCACCTTCGTCGCGAAAAAGTCCATTGGCACACCTTCTGTGGGGAAAACAGCCTACTGGCATGCCTTTGACAGGCAAAATAGCCCTTTGGCAAGGCCGCTAGGCACCTTCGGTAGGGAAACCAACCCGATCGCACACCTTTGATGGTTAAAATAGCCTGGTGGAAGGGACACTAGGCATCTTTGATGGGAAAATAGCCCTTGGGCACATTCGTTGAGAAAAACAACCCCTTAGCAAAACTTTGGTGGACAAAACAACCATTGGGCACCTTCAGTGGGAAAAACAGCCTATTGGCGCATTTGCTAGGCACATTCGATGGGAAGAACAACCCTTTAGCACACCTTTTGTGGGCAAAACAGCCCCTTGGCATGGTGTGGGTAAAATAGCCTGTTGGGAACCTTCAGTGGGAAAAACAACCTCCTTTGTTTGGCAGAACAACCCATTGGTAGATCTTTGGTGGGAAAACAACCCGTTGGTAGTACTTAAGTAGGAAAAACAGCTCGCTGGAGTGGTCATTGGCACCTTCGTTAGGCACTTTTGACCGAAAAAAATGACATGTTTGTACAGTTGATAGGTACCTTTAGTGAGCAAAATAGAGCTTTTGGAAAATAACACATTGACACGATCTGTAAAATAGCCCATTGGCACGGTGGTTAGGCACTTTAGGTTGGAAAAACATTTCGTTGGGCACCATCGGTGGAAAAAATAGCTCATCTGCACACCTTCAATAGGCAAAAAAACCTCATTGGCATACATTTTATGGACAAAAGAGTCTGTTGACACAGTCGCTAGGCTACTTCGACGGGAAAAATAGCCTACTGATAAGGTCACTAGGCAACTTTTATGGGTAAAATAGCCCGTTGGCACCTTTTAAAAGCACTTTCGATGGGAAAAACAACATGTTAGCACAGTCGTTAGGTACCTTTAGTGAGCAAAATAGCGCTTTGGCAAAACAGGCCATTGGTATGATCGGTAAAATAGCCCTTTCGCACGGTCGCTAGGCACCTTAGATGGGAAAAACATTTTGTTGGGCACTATTGGTAGCAAAAATGACTCCTTACACCCTAAATTAGCAAAATAGCTCGTTGGCACACGTTTGGTGGACAAAACATCCTGCTGGCACGGTCACTAGGCACCTTCAGTGAGAAAAACAACCTCTTGGCACAGTTGCTAGGCACCCTCGGTGGGAAAAATAACTTCTTGACATACCTTTGGTGGGTAAAATAGCCTGTTGACACGATCGCCAGGCACCTTTATTGGAAAAAATAGCTCATTGGCACAGTCATTAGGCACGTTAGGTGAAAAAATAGTCCGTTAGATAGTTTCGGTGGGAAAAATAGCCCTTTGATGCACCTTCAGTAGGAAAAACAGACCGTTGGCACACCTTTGGTGGGTAAAACAACCTATTGGTAAGGTCGCTAGGCAACTTTGATGGGAAAACAACACGTTGAGCATCTTCGATGAGAAAAACAACCTGTTGGCACAAATTTGGTAGGCAAAACATCCAGTTGGCATGGTCGCTAGGCACCTTCGGTGGGAAATACAACTCACTGGTACACATTCAGTGGGTAAAACAACCCGTTGACATCTAGGCACTTTTAGTGGGAAAAACATATCGTTGGAACGGTTGCCAAACACCTTCAATGGGAAAACAGCTCATTGGTAGGGTCGCTAGGTACGTTCAGTTGGAAAACAACTCATTGGGAGGTTTTCTAGGCACCTTTAGTGTACAAAACAGCTCATTTATAGGGTCGCTAGGCACCTTCTCAGGGAAAAATAGCCCTTTGGGATGATTGTTTGGTACCTTTGGTGGGAAAAACAGCCTGTTGGGCACCTTTGGTGGGAAAACTACCCATTGGCACACCTTCAGTGGATAAAACAACCCCATTGGGCACCGTTGGTGGCAAAAACAGTTTGCTGGCACATTCGCTAGGTACCTTCAGTAGGAAAAACAACCCGTTGGCACACCTTGGGTGGGAAAACAACATGTTGACATGTTTGCTATGCATCTTTCATGGGCAAAACAGCCCGTTAGCAGGGTCACTAAGCACCTTTAGTGGGAAAACAAGCCGTCAACCAATTGGCACGATTATTGGGCAACTTTAATGGGAAAACAACCAGTTCGGTACCTTTGTTGGGAAAAATGGATCATTGACACGATTGATAGGCATCTTCGGTTGACAAAGTCACCTATTGGCTGACATTTAGTGAGGAAAATAGTCTATTGGTAGGATCGCTAGGCAGCTTCAGTGGGAAAACATTATGTTGGCACATCTTAGGCAGGCAAACAGCCGAATGGTAGGATTGCTAGGCACCTTCGTTTGGAAAATAGCCCGTTGGGCACATTCAGTGGAAAAAACAGCCCCTTGGTAAAACTTTCGTGGACAAAACACCCCCTTGGGCACTTTTGGTTAGAAAACAACATTTTTGGCATATCCCCTTGGCACAAGTTTGTTGGAAAAACAGTCCATTAAGCACCTTCGGTGAGAAAATAGCCTGTTGGTACAGTTGTTAGGCACCTTTAGTAGGAAAAACAACACATTGGTACAGTCGCTAGACATATTCAGTGGGAAAACAGCCCATTGGTAGGGTCGCTAGGCATCTTTAGTGGGAAAACTACTTGTTGGCAGGGTTTCTAGGCATCTTTGGTGGGAAAAATAATTCGAGCCCTTTGGCATGGTCATTAGACACCTTTAGTGGGAAAATAACCAGTTGGCATGGTCGCTAGACACCTTCGGTGGGAAACACAGCCCATTGGCGCACCTTTGATAGGGAAAATTGTTAATAGTGTGGCCTAAGCCAATAGTCATATGTGACTTTTGCACTGACATCCTGAATTATTAATAATATATTATAAGGTATTCTTTTAAATATGTATGTATATTATTTATGTAATGTGATTTATATTTCATGAATAGTATTAGGCTTATGTCATCGAGTATGTGACTTGATAGTAAAACCATAAGCATTATAATACTATTCTAAACTGTCCCTGGTCGATCTTTATTGGTGGAATGATAATGAATTAAGGCTAGTATGTGTTGTGATTGATGATCACATTTTACTAATCATGGTATGAGTTATCAAATCAGAAACACAGATATATGTTAGAGAACATATATTGGACCGACCCACAGAGAGAACACTAAATGGTTTCATGTCATTAGTGATTCTTAATATGGTTTGACTTTAGTCCTCTGACCTGAAGTCATCATGGTTCCCTACATGAGGAATTCAGTGTAAGACTAAGTTATCTTTAATCGAATAACAAGTAGTCTTATGTTGGACATTAAATGAATCATACGGAGGAATGTGAATGACGTAGGTGTGATTTGTACCTCTCTTTAATAAGAGAGATATCATTTGGGCTCTTGACAAGTATGACTGAAGAAATGTATGGCCATGCTCAAATGAATTAATGAGGAGTCATCAATGTCATTTGTTATAACTAGTCAACTTGGGGATCAAGAAACTATGATTAATTAAATGTTGACATGTACCATGCCTTGTGAGTAATCTTGATATCGTGTTATAAAGGGATTGAGTTTGTAACCATGGTTACAGGTTAAATTGGATTACCGATCCTTATTTTATTTGGATAGTCATAATGTCTTGCTAAAGGCCGCTTATGACTTATGGGCATTGAAGTGTGATCAAGCCCATTGCCAACATCAAATGAGCCTACAGGGTCGCACACAGAGAGTAATGTGATCTGGGCTTATTCTCTTGGGCCTAATTTATTAGGCACTGAATAAATATATGTGGATATATTTATTGGGCTAAATTGAATTAAGTTGTCGAGCTTTTATTATATGAGATATAATATGGGCCGAAACTTATTGGACTTCCATAATCCTAATGGGTTTAGGATTATGATATTCTTATTCCTAATAGGAATAGGGGTTTGTCTATAAATAGAGAACTTATGTCTCACTAGAGAAGACACGAAAACCCTAGCCACCTAGACCTAGACGTTCGTCCTTCTTCCAAGAGAAAAATTATGTAGCGTTCTAAAGTGTTTTAAAACATGATAGCACACATTAGCCGCTGCCCTGATCGTTCATCCTTGTGTGGATACTGGTAGAGGACGTTCGCATGTTGCAGCATCTACAAATCTGAAAACAAATATCAATCCTCGTCAAGAGGTAAATCCGTACATGTTGTATAGTTTCGGTTATATTTTTGTTATGTAGTATGGTCCATTCCGCTGCGTATTGTGAATATCCGGGCCATAGGCGATCCAACAATATAACACCATGAGTAAACTCTAATGTGGATGGTTCTAGTCCACATTGGCTCATCTTATTATGGGGGAAGAGAAGACTTACCCATATGTATATTATGTGGTATCCTATTATAAATTATAGGTAAGTATACTAGTACCATATGGGTGTAATATTAGAAAGCTAGTATATATTGTATATGGATGTAATTTCCATTTCACTATGAATTATATATTCTTCAAATCTTAATACAATATAATACCCTATATGGCAATTTACATTTTGTTCACAATACCATACTAATTATAGGGTATACATCCATGATCATCTATATTAGTTTACTATCTTCCATACAATTGCATATACATGTATGTTAGATATATGCCATCTATATTTTATGATACAAATTAGCAATGGTTATATTCCAGACATACTAATATGATGTTTCATCTGTGCCATCAGTTGCCATACCTATATATTACTGTGTTCTAGTCGTGGGTACACAAAGTGAACGTGTGGATACATATATGCATAATTATGTACATGCAATATTATATGTACATGTAATGGGTTGACATGGCCTGTAACTTG
>JAOQML010014714.1:0-12051 GCA_027568935.1 Erythroxylum urbanii | reverse complement strand
ATTTGTGCTATTTGAAACTGATGATGAATGAATGTGGGGCCAAATTGAGTATGTATTCCGCGTGTTATGTTATGTATCAAAAAAATATATTTATACCGACTATTGAATGATTGAGTGCATTAGCACGCCACCCTCGCGGGACACGGACTCGAATATCATCAATGATGTCGGGTTTGGGTTTTGCGGGAGTGGAGTGTTACACTAATTGTTCATGTAAGTGGCTGTAGTGTTTTGTGGCTGCTGAAATATGGTTTAGTGAATATGGTTGTGTGTTGGCTTGTAATAGAGGAATAAGTTGCGGTGGCGTGGGGATTTGAATGTCATTAGCTTGAGCATTTTTAGCTACAAGATGAAGAAATCTTTCCTTGGCAGCAAGTTGCTAGCTAGCAACAACCGGAGGCTTGACGTTGGAAGACGCAAACGCACTGGGTTGATTGAGATAAGTTAAAATTATGATTTTTAGAGAATTATTATTTTATTTATTTTGAAATTGTCTCTTTATTTATAAATAATAAGTTTCTTGATTTACTTAAAATGGTATTTTTCTTCATTAAATTTTTGAAAAATGCTTTCATTTATTAATTAAGAAAATGAGCTTTCTTTAATATTTTTAAATAGTTTTCCAACTCATTAAAAAAGATTTTCTAATTAATTCAGAAATTAATTTATAAATAAATAATAAAAAGAACTTTCTTAGTTTAATTTCAAAGTGTTTTATCTAATTTTGAAAATAGTTTCCTTTTAATATTAAAAAATAGTTTTTTAATTAAGGAAAAGTAATTTCTGATGAGATTAGAAATAGTAATTTCTAATTAGAGTATAAATAGTTTTCTAATTGGATTAAAATATGTTACTTATATAGTTTTGAAAAATGGAGTTTTTCTAAATTGTAATGAGTAAGAAGAATAATTTATTGAAAATTGTATTCAAGTAAGTTTTATTATAAGAGTGAAGATAATTAGAAATAGTTTCCAACTAGATTTGAAAATTGTTTTTAAATCAAATTAAATTTCTATTTGGATTAGAAATTTAATATATTTAAGAATCATTGAGTGTAATCTAATTTAATTTTTCCAAATAGTTGGAAATGTTATTTTAGATTATGAAGATTAATAACAAGAATCAAACAAAACTTGATGTTTTATGCATATAATTTGATTATGAGTGCATAAGTTGTATACTTTATATATATACACACAATAACAAGAATCAAATGAAACTTAATGTTTTATGCATATAATTTGATTATGAGTACATAAGTTGCATACTATATATATATATATATATATAATATGTGTGATATTTTACATACAATTTTGTGTTTGATGAGCCGAACAAAATTAAATTCCTTGTTAAAATATTAAGTACACATTGAGAACATGATTATTGACTTCAATTGTTATAAGAATACACCATATTTTTGTTTACTGTTAGGCTTGTTGAGCAAACTCAAGTTCACTTTAGCTCGAATATGTTTAGTCTTATGACAGTTGGTTCTATTTAACTAAACTTGTGTGATTTGGACAAACAAACTCATGATCATATGAATTTAGAGGTAGGGTTAGGAATAACATATCAGATATGTCTTAAAAAGAGTTGTCACCTAATGAATCTAGGAGTCACATGAGATGCAATCCATAAAGTTGTTATCTACCTAATTTAAGTTTAGTTGGTTTGTTAAACAAACTCAAGGTCAACTATATTGGAATGGGATCCTAGCCCACTAGAAAGATTAAAGTAATCTTCTGAATAGTAGTGAGGGTCATTATTTCAAATAAAATAGTCGGAGTAACCAAATATATGATAAAATTCATTATTTTAAATAAAATAATGGGAGTAACCAAATACATGATTAAAGTCCTGATCTCAATTGGAAGTCGTGACATATAATTAGTTACTTAATTTTTTTTTACATTTATATTATGTTCTGAGTGGAATTTACCTTGTTTAGTATAGTTGATACTAAGTTAGTGAACCAAATTTCTTCGACATAGGATATATTCGAGAAGAGTTCTCAAAGTTAGATGGAAAATTGTATACCCATTATGTTATTTTGGTATAATCCCTATTGATGATTCGGTGACAAAGTTTGAGAGATATGTCAAAATCATATAGATGAAAAATTATATTGATATTTTGAGTTGACTAATCTCATAAACTTGGATGACAACATGTAAAATGTGTGTCAACATCATAATAGCAAGGTGCAAGAGGTTACATAAAGTAAAGCTGAAAGGTATATTACCTTGATGAAATTGTTTCACTTAATTTAGCCTACTAAAAGCATAAACATGGACATCAATTAAAGGCATTTACTATAGTATGATAATAGTTGTCTTAATAAGAAAAATGATTGCATGAATTTTCTTACCTATAAGAGATATGATAGAGATCATATGTACTTCTAGTTCATGCGTATGAGTATTTGATACTGAATTTAGATTCAATATTATTATATTGTTTAATGCATGATAAGAAATATATTGTTAAGTAAAAGTAGCTGATCCAATTTTATACAAATAGTTTATATGTGTTGGATCAAAGGAGACTTGTGCTTAAAATAAATGACAAGAATACAAAGTTAGATAACCGAGACTATCTTTTTATGCTATGATGGTTAAATCAATATAACGAGAATCATAAAGTTACATACAAAGATATATGTATCCTTTTGGTTATGATTTGTATGAAACTTTTGAAACTTGTCAAGTTGAAGAATAACTAAATTAATCTTTTGTGAAAGGATGATGATGGTATCAAATTGTTAAAATTATACATGTGATGTATTAAATGTAATAATAATTCATAAAAGGATAATACTTATATTTTATTAGATTACGAATGATTTTATGTGATATATTCATATATATTAAATGAAATAATGATTTAAAAATTTGAAAAGTCCAAATATTCTAAATCTAAGTAGAAATGAAGCATTGAGAATGCTAAAGCACTTTGATGAGATCGTTGTGGTAAGTTTTAAATTTTCAATTATCTATAAGGAATAAGATTCTCTAGTAAATACCTTCACAATAAAATTTCATAATAATGTAATACAATATGAGATATTGTATGTTGAAATATTATTTCTTCTATAGTTATACCTAGTACAATGACTTAACTTCAATAATTCCAATTAATCCAATTAGTAATATTTCATATTAGATATGAAATGTTAAGTCTTTGAAAGAGTCTAAATTAATGATTCAAGGAAGTAATGCTTGGTTAAAGCATATATTATCCATTAAGTTTAGAAATAAATTGGATAATAGAAGGTTATGAGATATCCAAAAGGTTAGATATAATCTTATAGACCTATTGAACAAAATTATTTGTTTTAATGAATACTTATAGAAGAATAGTTCTTAAGATAAGCAGTGAGAGTAAGACGAAATTTGAAAAGTTCAAATCTCATGACAATACATCTAATTAGAACTAGTGCCTTCAATGATACATTTGATGTATAGTTGAAAGGCTATGACACATTGAAAGATTCATTTTC
Source organism: Erythroxylum urbanii (assembly GCA_027568935.1). Classification (NCBI taxonomy): domain Eukaryota; kingdom Viridiplantae; phylum Streptophyta; class Magnoliopsida; order Malpighiales; family Erythroxylaceae; genus Erythroxylum; species Erythroxylum urbanii. Next base: position 8,549 of record JAOQML010014714.1, on the reverse strand, counting down.
ATAATCAATTCAAATAGTTTGTTTTGAGATCATTGTGAATTTATCAAGTTTATAAGAGATTAGTAGGAGTATAGTTGTCCTTTTTAGTCGGAGTATATAGAGAAATATTGCTCACAAATAAAAATAATTCTAATTTTCAACTTTTGAAAACATAATTGTCTAATAACAACTCTTGTTGGATATGAAAAGGTAACAACTTAATTCTAAGAATTAGATCTACAGAGGTAGATTGGAAGTTGTTCACCCATTCTAAGTCCAAATTCATAGATAATATACTAAAGATATTTAGTATTTGAGATATCAAATGCTTATGAAGTATTAAAGATATCCATTATTCTATGTATGAGTTGATATTTGAGTTCAAGGAGGTAAGGATATTTACTTTAGAAGTAATCCTAATTAAGGTTTATTTTACTTAGAACCATATAATTTTAAAATTGGAAAGGTTCCAAAGTAGCAATAGTTTCTAATTAAGCCATAATATATTTTTCATTTAATGGAAATGATTAATTTGATCAATAAGTTCTTTAGTGAGCTTAATACAGTTCTTTGCATTGTCCAAGACAGTAATATACTATAGAACATTAGATCCATTGGGTATGTAAAAGGATCTAAGGTCTCATTAAAGGTCTAAGGATGTATTTAGGCAAATTTTCTTAATTATAATGATAATTAAGAGGAAAGTTGTTTGATTTAAGCAAGTGCTCATTAAGCCACTATCCCAGTAGTAGCATAATCGTCATATGGTGATATAGTATAAGATACTTAAACAATTGGTTTAGTGCAAGTAGGAGATTATTGGTTTATATCCTATAGCTAATCAGTATGGTCGTAGTTTAGTGACAATTATGTAAAGTCATTCTTTATCTTATACATGTTTAGATGTATACGATAAACTCAATAGGATAATTATAGATTGCAAATGAAATTACAATGAGATTATAATTAAGAGATTCATATTACATTTACGTATTGTGCATAAATTGTAGTCATTGTTTTATTAAGATTGGACATTAATAGAATGTAAAAAGGCTAGCACACGTTATATTTTTTCTTATGAAGGAAGCAGTTGATCTCATAGACTAAATAATGGAGATACTTAAACAAACATGTAAGTGCTTTCTAGAGAAAAATTTCACTAAACTGACCCGATATAAGAAATCCATTTGAAACATTACTTGTATATCTATGAAAATTCTCATTATGATGATTGTATAAATGATCTTTTGACTTGAGGTCTCTAAAGTTATCTTGTGTCGGGATTACTATGTTTTGATACTAGTTATGACCTATTTTGATCATAGGTCATTCAGTCCATAGTCATTGGATGTAGCATGAACTATATGGAGGTAGTTGAGTGATCAAGATATGATTCATCAACCTTAAATAATTAGGGAGAATGTTCTGTTATTCTTGATTAATATTGATCCGAGAATTCCTTGACCAAGGTAGAATGACATTTTGTAAATAGTTCACAAATTTCATTAACTGAATCGATAGCTAATGATGGAGAACTAAAATGATTGGACTCAAAATAGAATAGACGTTAATTTTATGTTATATTTCTAATTAGAACATTGTATGATGAAAGGATTGAATTATACAAAAAATCATGAACAAAAAGATTAGTCGAAGCTATTTTGACATTCTTAAATATTTGGGTTGTCCTGATATGTTGCTAGACGTCAAAATTAATATATGATTATAATTGTTTAATTGGAGAATTAAAGATAAACTAAAAGAAGTTTAATTTATCTAATTCTAATTATGAATTTATAATCATTGCCAACATATTTGGGGACCTGATGGGTCTCAGATAAAGAACGAATTGAAGAGAGTAAAGGTATTTTAATCAAGTTGGACCTGGATGTAAAGTTAGAGAAACTTTATGATTAAATATGAGATATTTAATAAATAAAGATCAATATAAGATATTAGATCTTATTTAGGAATAATTGGTATTTAATTAGAATTAATTGTAATTATAAATAAAGTTAATTGAAATTAGAATTTAATTTTAATTAAATTACTAAAATGTTCAAAACTTGTTTAAATAGGCTTAAACTCTAATGGAGATAGCAGTTTTTGCTTAACACTCTCTGTAAGAGTTGTAGAGTTCTCTAAACCTATTCTATGGATACCTTTAGAGGCTAGACACTTGTGCAACTACAGTGGTTGAGATAGATCAGTTTCATAAATGATTCAAGGGATACGACATAAATATGATCAAGCTTTATAATAAGGTACAAATTAAGATTAATACTTTATTATGATTTAATTATTAATCGTTCTATAAAATTAAAGTAATCTTGATATTTAGGAAATCAAAATACTAAAAAGTTTCATGATTATTCAACTACGATTGGGATTGGATCTTGTCCTAATTTTCCAGCAATTAGATCATGGTTTCATGCTTAAAAACACGATAGAAATAGTTAGTTATGCAAGTAAGATGAATTATGCATAAAATGTTGCCAGTTTTGTAACTCGATTTTTGTTCCTCCATTTCTTGAATTCTAAGTTTGTCTACCACTTGAACTACACCTGCTTATGTCTAAGTGAAAATTTAAATCTTTTTTTGATAAGTAATAAGAGCTAGAAGTGCATCTTTGAATGTGATTTCATAAAAGGCACAAACACAGGTTTCCTAAAAATGAAAAATTTGTGAAAGAGTTTAATTTATTTCTATTGTCTCATCTAAAATTGTAAAATTGCTTGGTTTAAGGTTGAATGGACGAAAGGAGATGATTAGAAGGTCATGGGGGAAGAATGAAAATAGTTTTTCTAGGTTGAAATTTCAAACCTGTACAATTTGATTGCACAGTTGAATTTCTGATATGATATGTCTTGGAGATTAAGATGATCATAACCTAAATGTTGACATAAATAAATTTACAACACTTGAAAATTAATTTTTATGATCTATAAAATGTTTCATAAGATGGTTTCCTCAAATTTTGACACTATAAGGTCATTTTTCAAAGCTAAAAAGACATAACAGGTAAATCTGAATTAATCAGTATACCCATCTACATTTGTGTGAAATAATGCTAAATTTCTTTCTTAAATATGTCAAAATTGTTAGAGTCTAATCACTTTAAGCATAAGGATTAATCAAGGAATTAATTTGCAATGAAATAAAGTTCAAAATCTTATTTTCTAAACTATAATTCAGTCATTTGAATTGATGTTGAATGCATGTCTTATTATCTAAATTAATTTTCTTATGATGTTTCTTGATTGTTTAAAAGCTACCCCAAAATAACATGATGATAGTCTTGATTATAGGTATATTTTATGTTTTATTTGAAGAATATTCTATATTCGATTCAATTTTAGTTATCTGAAATAAACTTATGACATTGTTATGTTATTGATTGTAATCTTCTCATGGGATCAACCCTTATTTACCCTATACTAAATCTAGTTAATAACTTTAATAATTAAATAAGGTTCTAATTTGCATACGCTAAATGACATGTATCAAATTTTAGCACTATTAAGAGGGAGAGTTTTGTTTTCATTGCTCATTTTTGAATTTTAACTAATCGTTCATTTGTCTTTGATTTTAGTTGCAAAAGAAGAAAGAAGTTTCGTTGATGAGTAGTAAGTTATATGAAATTAAGAGATGGGAAAGTTATTAGGGTGAAACTTGATCAAGATCAAAAGTTTGCTAGGATTCAAGTAGATAGAGAGTACACTTGAAGTGTTGAATTTGAAGGGTCATTAGCTTCATCTTTTCAATCATATTTAGATGACAAGCAGGAGATGGCTGCAACTATTTTGAAGCAACTATTTGAACCAAACTTGGAAGACCAAACTTTATGTATTATCTTTCCAACCTTGGAAAGACCTCTAACATTTAATTTAGGTTTATTAAATTTATTGCCTAAATTTTGTAGTCGTGTGGGTGAAGACCTCACAACATTTAAAAGAATTTATAGTTATGTGCTCGATTATGAGGAATTGAGGAAGAACAAGTAAGTGCTTTTCCATATTTATTGCATGATTTTGCTAAAGATTGGTTATATTATTTGCCACCTAGATTCATTAATGCATGGGCTGAATTCATAAATCTTTTCCTGAAAAGTATTTTCCTGCTAGTAAGACAGTATTTATTAGGAAGCAAATATGTGGAATCAGACAAAATGCAAACTACTATATGAATATTGGGAAAGATTAAAAGACTATGCACTAGTTACCTTAACCATCATATTAGTGACCAATTATTGATGCAGTGTTTTTATGAAGGCCTGTTACCATATGATAGGAGCATGATAGATGTTTCCGGTAGTAGAGTGTTAGTAGATAAGACTCTTGAACAAGCTATACAATTCATTTCTAATATGGCCAAAAACTTATAATATTTTGGAACTAAAAATGAAGTTAGCCAAACTAGGAGAGTCAATGAAATCGAAGTGCATTTTTTTAAAAAAAATGAAAATTGAATTAAGCTATAAAAGGCTAAAAACTTATAATTTCTTCCAAAAGATTCTCAATAAAAGAAAGTTTAACCAGATAAAGTAACCAATCTATAAAGCATTATAACATTTACAAAAAAAATTGAAATTAGAAACCATATACATCACCAGCTGCTAATGTAATTTGGTTTTAGTGCAAGTTTCTCCCAAAAGGTAGATTTATAAATTCTAGTGGCAGTAAATATTTCAGTCATCAATTGTTCATAGTTTCTTTCTGCGTTATGGAAATCAATGTGCATATTATTCAGACAATCTTAAGGAAAATTCTTAACAAAATTCTCATTTAATTACTCTTGATCCTAAATTGGTTATGGGTGGTATTTTCTAAGCTTGTGCTTCTAAAATTTACACTGATTTTACTTATACTACTAATATATGCCCTTTTTTACAGGTTCAACATATGAACACTGTTAGTAGTTATTCTAGATAACCCCATAAGAAATATAGTCCTTTTTTAAAAACTTATAATAAGGACTGGAGAGACCATCGAACATTAGATATGGAACTAGGATAAACCCACCTTCCTTTACTACTAATTAGAATAATCTGATACCTTTTTTATGCCTAACCCACCTCAAAATCAACCCTTTGGTTCTTTGTTAAAAGATATAGTGAAACAACTGGCTAATCAAATAGGGTAGGTTCATATCTAAGGTATAGAATAGCAGAAGAAAGCAAACTCAAACTTACAATATTTAGACACCTAAATAGGACGTAATTGCACCAGCCTGAGTAATGTAAAGACTTAGCAATCCAGAAAACTTCCAGACCAACCCATAGCCACCCGTAAAGAAAATGCCAGTGTAATACTGCTTAGGAGTGGGAAGGAATTAGAAGAACCTAAAGAGAGCAGAAGAAACCTTATGCTAAAGTTAAATTAGCTAATATATAGTTACTAAAAAAGGGGAGGCTTAGGAATAATGCCAATACAAAATACTAAATAACTACTACTTGTCAAAAGAATATGTAGGATTCTCATAGATAAGGGTGGCATTATAGGTGCAATAGGTTCATATACACTACTTAGAGAATCATATCTTATAGTAAATTAGAACTAAAAGACACACTTTATAGACCTTGATGCAAATCTTCAAGATAAGAGAGAAGCTATAATGGAAAATTAAGGATAAGATTAAGAGTGGTCTAAACACCTAGATATTGTTTGATAATAAAAGTGAGTTAGGGTCTCCATATCTATGCCTTAAAGTCATTCAACCAAGAACAATGCTTAATCCCAAAGTAAAGGTTAAGGAGTTGATAAAATGGCAATGAATGACAAACTCCATTATTAAAGACAACATATCTAGGTACAATCTAAATCAACATCAAATGGATATGATTGAATGGTAAAGACATACATCGAGCTCCTTCACTGATAAATCATACTATCAAATCTTAATTAGAATGAAAATTAATATTAATTAAATACTAATTATGTGCCAGTAAGATACAATATTAATATTACTCTTTATTTATAAAATTTCTTTTATTTGACCCTAAAATTTCTCAAATTTAAAATAGGTTCAACTTAATTAAATTATTTTTCTTTCTTTAACCATTCTTAGTGTGACCCATTAGGTTCTTAAATTTATAGATAATTGATAAATTATAATCCTAAATTATAATTAGAATTTGATATATTAAACTCCTTTAATTATCTATTCAAATAGTTTATATTTATGAATCAAGATTCTACCTAAATAATAGGGTAGACATAGAGTATTCTCACTAACTTTTTCTTCATAATTTTTCATATAATTCAATTATTTTATCATACAATGTTCTGATTGGACATAAACTATTCTCATATATTTTCTCTCGATGATGAAAACCACGCGTGTTTTACTTTTTGTTTACCATTTCGTAATGGTAATCTCCCGTTCTCTTAAATTTTTACACTCTTTGCTTCCTTCATAAGTTCTTCAAAGAACTAAACAAACTCAAACAATGAATTCAACCTTGTAGATTCCAAAAAACCTAATGAAATGGTGGTTGAGGATTGAAAAGAAATCATGGGTTTAACATAAAAGTAAGGAATTTAAATAAAAGAAGGAATGATTAGTAAAAGTTCTAAAGAATATTTGAAACAATTTATTAATTTAACCGTACCTAAGTAACTTTTTTCTTTTCTTTTCTTTTTTATCACAACAATATGTTCTTGATAAAATAATTATGTAATTAATTGGGGTTTAGAACAATATGATATGAAAGGCATGAAACAAGAAATTGAACAAAAGAAAAAACCCAAACACAATAAGAAAAGATAAACAAGCCCTAACCAATATGACAAGATTTAGTGTTTGTTGGAACCTTTAGAAACAAGAAGAATGAATATGTGATTAGAAGAATAAGGGGTCAAAATGAGAAAAAATTGTAGACAAAAAATATAAATTAAATGAAAAAAATGGAACCATAAACTACAGCTAATTTAAAACCAAGAGTGATACCAACTGATGCAAACCCACCTAGGAAATAAAAACCTAGAGAATCTATGAACAAATTTGAACCATACAAAGAAAACTAAATTAGATATATAAAGAATTGACTTGTTGATTATAAGGTATCAAAAACAACATTTAATAAGTAATGTAAACACTGTAAAGAAAGAAATATTTGATAAGTTTAAAATTCAAAGAAGAAAAAGGAAACTAAGCAATCATAGCTCTCAATAAGAAAAAATATCAAAAAAAGAACTAAAATTGAATAAAGACATTCCTTAAATACTAGAAATAAAATTAAAGTTTCTTAGGTGGACATAATTGTGTTTTATGTCATGTTCTTTAAAAAAAAACTTTATCATTAGTGGTCATAGTCTATGATAGCTTGTGTCCAAAACTGTGCTTTCAAACTTATTTTCTAGAGAGTTATATGGGCTAGTACATATCCATTTTTTAGGCTATATTCTTCACTAATTGATTCCTAAGAGTTACATAGGCTATAACACAACAATGCTAAGGATATTTTCAATCTCCTTACGTCCTAAGTGTTACATGGGCTATAATATTGTTGTATATGAGGCCATGTTTAGAGAAGATAACTCTTCAATGTCCAAATCTTCCTTTACCATAGCTTGAATTAAATTAACTAAGAGATGGTCTTCCTTTAGGTCCAATAAGTCTCCAAAATTGTTTTCAAAGTTCCCTTTGAATTTTGATCAACATATATGTCTTAAATCAACCCATTTAAAACCTCTTTAACCTTCTTACTCTTAGATCTTGTAGCTAATCCATTAGGTATAGGCAATAAACCCTTTGAAACTTATCTATTCCTGCTTGCATCACTTTCCATCATCTGTATTGTTTTTATAGAGGATTAAAATTATTTTTCATCCTTTTCATTTCTTACTATGGTTGACTCTTATATGAGTTAATATTCAATCAGGTATAATAATTTTAACATATATAGCTGTCTACATTTAAAATCTTCAGGAGTTAATCAAATTCCTTCTATGGAACCACATTAAAGCTTCTATCAGGATTCCCTATCAATGTAACTAATTAACAATTCTAGTTAAATGTGATGGTTTTATTTTTGAAGTTGCATAAAATGTCATTTAAGGTAGCTAAGCATTATGCTTTGAGAACCATATATTGCATCTTATTGATGAAATGCACTGGGCATCAATTGTAAACCCCAATCTTTATAAATTCCAAGAGAAATTCTGAAGTGGTGACATTTCAATTTAATACCCCCAGCAACAATAATATTAAAGGGTTTCACTTCTCTAACCTTAAATTTTCTTCTTTTTTAATTATTGACATATCTACAAAGTTGTTTGTACTCCCATTATCAATCAAAATATGTACAGGTTTCTTCTGAGGAACCCCTGCAACCTTGTTTCTTAAACTCATTTTTATCACTCACTCATACCAAGGCTTGCAGTTATATATGAGGAATTACTTCTTCCCTTGTCATGCTAAACAATTAATCTTCCTCTTCAAATACCAATTCTTTATCTCCTAACACTATATATAAGTGGAATTTATTCTTCTTGTTGGACCCCGATCCTCTCCATACTAGTAATGCATGTGATTAGATTTTGTTGAGGATTAATTTCGATTAATTTGA
>JAOQML010014698.1:0-12052 GCA_027568935.1 Erythroxylum urbanii | reverse complement strand
GAAGAGATTTTCTAAAAAATAAAAAATTTGAAAATTTTATTTAAAAATTCAAATTTTAAGATAATTTTTAAATTTTTTTGAATTTTTCTTTGATGTTATTCTTTTTCCACACAAAGTTGCACCCTCTTCTTCGTGTTGACCATTAAATTTCTACTACTCTTTCCATCCTCATAAAATTTAGAATTACACTTACAAAGAGAATTTTGACTATTACCTCCTAATCTAACATATAAAAGTAAATTAGCATTATATATATATACATACAGTATAAGAAAATAAAAATTACCGACGGAACATTACCGATGGAAAACATTCCGTAGTAAATTAGCGACGAAAATGGATTATCTATCGATAAATTTGACGGAAATTTATTTTTGCGACGCCCAAAACATCCATCGATAAACATGGAGGGAAAATATTCCTGCGTATTTCCCAACGAAATACAGCGATGGAACAGTAAAGTCTATCGTAAAAGTAGGCAGCAACAATTCGCAGGAAAAATAAGCATCTTAAATGCCGATGGAATCATAATTCCATCGATAAAATACCGACGGAACAAACTATTGAATTGTTCATAAAGTAAAACGACATCATTTGGTTTTAATCCAAACGACATCGTTTTATTCACAGACTTAACAAACCCGAAGCCCCCTTCTCCCTCCCCTTTGTTATTTTTTCTCTTCTTCCCACCATTAATGTCATTGGTCCTCTTTCTCCCAAGCTTCCACCATCGATTTGTGCTTCATTTTTGGTCCATCCTGCATTATTTTCAAGTAACAAAACTATTGAGATTATTTTGTCTCTAAAAAATGAAGGTGTTAAATGCTTATATATATGACCATGGGGGCGGTGTTTTGTTTAGATTGTTGGTTTATGCATTTTTATGTTGAATTGTTGGTTTATTTGTGGTTTGAATGTATTGTTGGTAAATAATGAAAAAATGTAGTTGCTTTGTTTTAGTTAGAGATAATTCGGGTTGCCTATGGATTATTCGATGAAATGTCTCTTAGGGGCATATCAGTTGAATTATAACAAAACAAATTGGAGTTATTGTATGGTTGAATTAATTTGATTGTATTGGTGAATAAGAAGTAAACTTGTCTTGCTCTTGTGTATTGTTTAGCTTATCCTTAGTCTTGGTATAGGTAATCAAAAATGGAGAAACTAAAATTACAAGACAATTAAAGTAAATGTTGGAATATGAAACAATTAGTTTGCTTTGGTATGATTAATATTTCATAAATAATTGATTGATTTATGTATTTATAAAGAGAGAAGGTGCTAATAAGAAGTTGTATATCTTCTTTCATATACATATGTATATCATATCACCTACAACCACAAATAAGAAAGCAAATTATCACATGCTTTTAATACACGATGAACTAGCGAAACAAATGGTACAAAATTGGAATTAAGGAAGATAAAATCCCAAATCCATATTTTAGGGCTTATTAATTATGTTGACATCTATAATTAATGATGTATGACGATATAAAGATCTTTTTCTAGCCATTATATCTCCATGTATCATTCTCTGTAGACAAGCTTAAGTCCACTACTGGTTTTGTATTCACTCTTGCTGGAGGACCAGTGAGTTGGAGATCAACTTTGCAATTTACAGTTGCTTTATCGACTACTAAGGCAAAATACATGGCAGAAACAGAAGCTATTAAAGAAGTCATCTGGCTTCAAGAGTTGCTTGATGACTTAGGGTCCAACATGACCATGTGGATGTTCATTGCGACAGTCAGAATACTATTTATTTAGCAAAGAATCAAGTTCATCATGCACATACGAAAAACATTGATGTGAGGTTCCATTTTGTTTGTGAGATTATTGACAAGGGAGATATTCTTCTTCGGAAGATTGAGACCGCTGACAATCTTGCTGATATGTTGACAAAACCAATTTCCTTGCTCAAGTTTAAGCATTGCTTAGACTTGATTGGCATTTGTAAAATTTGTTAATTGCCCTATAGGGGATTAGGAGACGACTATTGGGAGTTCCATTTCGAGAGGTTTGAGTCAAGGTGGAGATTGTTGATTATTGTCTTAAACAAGTAATCAAAAATGGAAACAAATAGTCAAAAGTGGAAAACCACTTTTGGTGAATGCATTAATTGGCCAGCTATACTTTATAGCTGGCCTTCACCCGTTGACTCCTCTATAAAAGGAGAAGCATGGCAGCAGCTAAAATATAGAGGAGAAAGAGCCACACCAAAAGGAGAGGAAAAGAGAAAATAGCAAGGAGCAATTCGACAAAGAGAAGAAAAATTCTCTCAAATTGTCTTTTACTTTGTCTTTTTCAATTTTCTCTTCCTAATAAGAGTGTGTGAGCTTGGGTTATTTGGGTCTTTGGGAAATTGAGTGATAAATACTATTATATGCTCTCATTGATTATAGTAGAATACTCTGTCGTCTCCAAACTGGACGTAGGCATTACCGAACTAGTATAAATCTTGGTGTCCTTGTTGGTGTTGTGATTTGGTTACTTTTCTATCCTGTCAATTGCTATTTTATTTTTTCACTCCTAATTGGTTAACGTTTCCATATAATGAATTGAATGTTTATCTTGCTGCCTCAGACTCAAGCTTCCTCTCAAGTACAATCTGATTAGTGCCTTCACACAAGAACTCAAAACTTGTTTCTCTTTGGCATAAGAGGTATGGGAATCTGAGTTACAAGGGTTTGAGAACTTTGTTGTACAAGAACATGGTACATGGACTTCCTCAACTCTCTGTCTCAAGTGTGACATGCACAGATTGCATCAACGGGAAGTAATACCATGACCCTATTCAAAAGAAGAGTACGTGGAGAGCAACTCAGAAGTTGGAACTTATTCATGCAAATGTTTTTGGTCTGATCACTCCTACATCTAATAGCAACAAGAGGTACATTTTGATATTCATTGATGACTATAATAGAAAAGCATGGGTGTATTTCCTGGTAGAGAATTCAAAGGCTTTAAACTCTTTTAAAAGCTTTAAGACTATAGTTGAAAAAGAAACAGGGTTATTTGTTAAATGTTTTCGCACTGATAGAGGGGGAGAATTCAATTCAAATGAGTTCAATAATTTTTGCAAACAAAGTGAGATCAAGAGGCAGTTGACCATTGCTTATACTCCGCAACAGAACAGTATAGCTGAAAGGAAAAATAGAACAGTAATGAACATGGTTCGTTCCATGTTATCTGACAAGAACATTCCCAAGACTTTTTGGTCGGAGGCAGTGAACTAGACTATTCATGTCCTAAACAGGTGTCCTACATTGGCAATCAAGGATTGTAACACCCGCCTACCCCCCTTAGAAGGATAGGATAAGTGGATGCTACACACATACATACAGAACTTACACATGTTAAACACAATCCCTTACACACATTTCTGAAACTCAAGCAACACATATTATGATCCATTTAGAACTTATTTAGAATCAAAACATATCAAACATATTGTTGTAAAATCCCAAAACATGCCATACATACAAAAGTCAACCCACCTTATTATAAACCAGTAACAAAACACAAATTAAAAAGTCTCTTTACAATGAAATACAACTTAAACCAAACACAAATATACTTTTTTCCAAAAACAAAAACACTAGCTACATTGGCCACTGCGGTTGTCCTTGTCCTAATCTTTAAATTCTTCTATCTGAACCTACACTGGGCAAATCAACCGTGCTAAGCATATAGCTTAGTGAATAATAACTAATCCATATATAAAGTGATAAGTTATCATACTGAATTATGTAATAGCATAAGCATGGATTAACAGATTGGTTTAATAATAAAACAAACATAATGCAATTCAGAACAGATTGTATAGTTAACAGAGCTGAATATCAAAAGAGGGTATAAACCCTTCAAAATCATAATACAATTTTGTTTATGTCAGAATCAAGACATTGATGACTATAATAGAAAAGCATGGGTGTATTTCCTGGTAGAGAATTCAAAGGCTTTAAACTCTTTTAAAAGCTTTAAGACTATAGTTGAAAAAGAAACAGGGTTATTTGTTAAATGTTTTCGCACTGATAGAGGGGGAGAATTCAATTCAAATGAGTTCAATAATTTTTGCAAACAAAGTGAGATCAAGAGGCAGTTGACCATTGCTTATACTCCGCAACAGAACAGTATAGCTGAAAGGAAAAATAGAACAGTAATGAACATGGTTCGTTCCATGTTATCTGACAAGAACATTCCCAAGACTTTTTGGTCGGAGGCAGTGAACTAGACTATTCATGTCCTAAACAGGTGTCCTACATTGGCAATCAAGGATTGTAACACCCGCCTACCCCCCTTAGAAGGATAGGATAAGTGGATGCTACACACATACATACAGAACTTACACATGTTAAACACAATCCCTTACACACATTTCTGAAACTCAAGCAACACATATTATGATCCATTTAGAACTTATTTAGAATCAAAACATATCAAACATATTGTTGTAAAATCCCAAAACATGCCATACATACAAAAGTCAACCCACCTTATTATAAACCAGTAACAAAACACAAATTAAAAAGTCTCTTTACAATGAAATACAACTTAAACCAAACACAAATATACTTTTTTCCAAAAACAAAAACACTAGCTACATTGGCCACTGCGGTTGTCCTTGTCCTAATCTTTAAATTCTTCTATCTGAACCTACACTGGGCAAATCAACCGTGCTAAGCATATAGCTTAGTGAATAATAACTAATCCATATATAAAGTGATAAGTTATCATACTGAATTATGTAATAGCATAAGCATGGATTAACAGATTGGTTTAATAATAAAACAAACATAATGCAATTCAGAACAGATTGTATAGTTAACAGAGCTGAATATCAAAAGAGGGTATAAACCCTTCAAAATCATAATACAATTTTGTTTATGTCAGAATTAAACATATATCAGAACACCAAATCATATGACTACTAAGCCATTTATAGAAGCAAGTAATGGGACTTATACGGGAGAGATAGAAGTCTCGACACTGAAGTATCACAGGAGAAGCTGCAGACCCTTCTAGGCATGCCTATTTACCCACAACTAGGACTCAACAGTTTTAAAACAAAACAAAGTCATTTCAGACATTTCATATGCAAAGCAAGTAGTCAATCATATTCACATACAAGTAGCACTTCTAATGATATAATCATGCATCAAACGCCTCGGACAATCATTGTCCAGAATTCTAACACAATCAACATAAATCAAATTCAATAAGTGGATCAAAGTAAGGTGTGACCATTTAAGATTACTCACAAAAGCTTCCTTATTGTTTATTGCCTCGAAGTCCCCGCAATATCTGGAAGTGGTCGCTCTATGCGTTCCTCTATAATATTTAACACATATACAAATCACTATTGTGCATGATTAAGCATTCATTTATGTATACTGAATATGTATGATACGTGTTCATGATAAATTCTCGGGTATGTTTCATACTAAACTGATGTAAACATCAATTGTACTTCAAAAGTTCCAAAATTCATACACTCATTCATATTCACAAACTCATTCACTATTCTAGCTTTTGCTGAAAGTATCCCATTCGGTTCAACTTTGTATAAGCAATAAGATCAAGAAAATGATGTATTTTTATAATACTTTCTTCTAGAAAATTGTTCTTCTTATCTTAAGTTTCTATTGACACTAAAATAATGAGGTTTGGTTTAGTATTCTGGAAGTTATACCTAAAATACAGTATACTATTACCAAACAATGACAGAATCCTAGTTTCAATTTTAGGCCAAATTTCATCATCCTTCGGGACAGAACCAAAATTACATTCCTTAATGAAAGTTGTAGGAATATTAGTGTAGTTTAATTCAAAATGAAAATCACATAATTTGGATATCTACAGGTCAAGTTATAGCCTAAAAATCGACAATTATTTAGTGAAATCCGTCTAGTGAAACCAGTACAATTCATTCACATCTTACACTATCAACACTCTTACTCCAACATTTATCCTTTTTACCACAAATCCACCTTATCCATGCCTCAATTACACCTCTATTTCATGTCTAGAACTCAATACATCAACAAATCAACACACATTTTATCAAATCAAGCATCAAATACTTTATAGGATAACATACAATCAAGATTAGTATTCCCATACCTTCTTTAACACAATTTCCTCCTTCAATGAGCAAGCCACTCTAACCTTTCAAGTAGAAATTACAACTCCAATATTAAGAAGAACAAAAGGATAGCAACACAAACAATGGCAGGGTCTAGCTTCCTTAATGCAGTAGCATGCATTTTCATCAAGTGAAGAAGATGATCTAAAAATGCAAGCAAAAAATCCAGAAGGTGTAAGTGAGAGAGGGAGTTTCTCTGGTGTGAGAATAAGTTAAAGAAGAACTTAACAAAACAGAACACCCCAGCAAAAAACTTGTCTTCTATCCAATGCTAGGTGTCACCAAATGGTAACAACATGTGTCTTCTTGCATGTTCTACACTTGTCCCAATTAGGAGCTGCCATTTGTCACCAAGAATTAGTCCCCATATTAACCATCAATAAACTATATTGATTTAGGCTAAATTTGACAAAGTTGTCTTAATGAATGTTGTATCTTATCCTCTTATCTTTCTGATGGTATAAAGTTTGTAATTTATGGATATCAGAATCGAAAGATATGACACTTACATGTTTAAGTGTCACACTTAGAAGTCACCAAGCAAGTAACCAAGTATAAACTATAAACTATATTGATTTAGGCCAAATTTGACAAAGTTGTCTTCATGAAAGTTGTAGCTTATCCTCTTAGATTTCCAACGGTATAACTTTTGTAATTTATAGACATTGTAATCAAAAGATATGGCACTTACAAGTTGGAGTATTATATAGGTTCGTAAATAAACACTAGATGTCACAATTGGTTATGCGCAAAATTCATTTCAAGCTTGGATTTTTAAGAACTTTCGAGCCTTCTTTTCACTTAATCATCACCCAAACCTTGTGTAATGTATCCATGACATATATTCCAAGACCTGGGCCTAACATTAATACCTTAAGTATCTAATGAAGACAATTAATTCCAATTCTTTAAGTATGATTTTTTAAACCATAATTTAAAACATATGCAATACATGTTCAATGAAACATTCCAACTAAGGTACAATTTGGGGCCTTACATGATGAACATTATAATTATACGGTGTAGAAGGAGCATACACTTCCTTAACTTCTCGTTGTCCTTGTGGAGAGTTAGCCAAAGCATAAAATGTAATCTCCCCTTAGGTCAAACATCTAAAAATTTGATCCAACTTACAATCAAGCTCAGGTTCAAGCCCTTGCTCTTTAAATGTTCTAAAATTGATATTGTCCTATAAAAATATAAATAACTTAAATATAAATTATTTAACTAACTATTTAGCATTAAATTAAAGGAAAATAACTTAAAATGAGGGCAAAAAGGCTAACCTTAATCTTCAAAGTCCACCACTTCTCACAGGCACCGATTGTTCCTTTGTGATAGTCCCATCCTAATCTCGTTTCTTTCCCTTTCAACTATTTCCAAAGACCCCATATAGCTCTCATCCAATCAAACTTATTTTAAAGTTTATTTTATCCCATGGTAAGTTGGTCGCTTTCTAAAACTCTTTCTCCACCTTTTTCCATGGTAACCTTTGACAAATAACTTCACCATATTTTCCCTTACTCCTTTGAATATGTTGGTTACAAATGTCACAAAAGATAAAAAGTGTTTTTTTTGGCCAATGAACCTTGCCTATATCATTCCACCCTTAACTTTCTTCTTTGTTTCCTTTTTGGGATGGGCAAAAATAACCCTACAATGTAAACCTTTAAATTTAAATTAAATATAATTATAGTTAACCTAACCAATTAACTTTATTAACCTAATTAAATAATTAACTTTAAATATAGCCCCTAATTAAAATCCTAAATTAGAAATCAACATCACCATTACTGCCCATCATCACCCTTACCTTCAATGTTATAACTTCCTTACTTTGGTAATATTACTTTTAATAGCTTTCAGTTTTGTATCTATTTATAACTTTTGTAGTTGATTTCCATCTTTTTACAACTTAGTCTCAATTTTTTTAGATACATCTTTGCCATCCTTCACTACCTTTCATTGCCTTTCATTGCTATCATAGTTCTGTGATAATCTGTTAAAAATAAGACAAATCAAACAAGACACGTGTATGGCATAGATGAGAGAGCTAGAATGAAGCCAATTGTAAATATTATAGGAGATTCTTTGCTTTTACTTTATTATCCTTCTTGCATTGTATAAGTAAAGAAACAGTGAACCATTTAACACATACGAAAAATTAGATGTTTTTCTCATATAATCTTCTCTTAATTATCATTTAATTAAGCTCTTGATTACCATTAAATATCATGGTATCAGAGCACCTGTGCTAAATACATTACCCTACTAAACCCTAAATTACCCTAAATACCTACTTATTTGACCTTAATCATGGCAAATACAGAGTTGTTTTAAAAAACCCTAGTTTTGTAGACCTCTGATTAGCCAGGAATGCAACTAGTTACCCACCCATTGGATACAAAGAATTACTTGGGATGGAGCATAGCCATGATCATCACCCTCCAAGCCAATGACAAGCTCGCCTTGATTGATGGTCAGCTCCAAGAACCCACCGACGACACTGCATATTATGAAAAATGGCAGAAAACGGACAGCATGGTCCATTCTTGGATACTCAAATTGATGTCCAAAAAATTGTCCATCGCCTTTTTGTGCACTCTATCTACAAGGAAGCTTTGGTTAGACGTAAAAGAGAGGTATGGAGGGAGTAATGGCCCTTTGTTATACCAGATTAAGAGAGAGATTACCTCCATAACTCAGGGTGATCTATCGATTGTGGAGTACTTCACAAAGCTAAAGAAACTCTGGGATGAGCTGGGATGTTTGAGACCAACCCCTCTGTGTACCTATCATATTGCTAATCTAATCAATGAGAATGAGGATGCCGATAGCCTTATACAATTTCTGATGGGGCTTAATGACATATTTGAAAATGTGAGAAATCAAATCTTAATCATAAAACCTTTACCTTCCATAAATCTTGCATATGCAATGGCACTAAGTGTAGAGAAACAAAGAGAAGTGAAAGGAAGCTTACCTAATGCCTCAGCCACTGCCTTCTATGCTGGTTCAAGAGGAACTACCAAGGAACTTGATCGAAAGAAGAATAAAGAAGGTCGGGTATGCTCCCATTGCAAGGGCACTAGTCAAACCCACAATACCTATTTTAAACTCCATGGCTACCTAGAGTGGTTCATTAAACTAAAGGTAAAAAGAAAGCAAGAAAAGGAATCTTATCACCGAGGATTATTCTATGGAAAACAAGAAAGAGCTGGAAAAACAAACAGAATGGAGTAATGAACTTGCCAACATCATTCAGATAGAGGTGGGAAAATACTTGAGAAGCCAAGGGAGCACTCCGCTGGAATCCGCCAGATTCGTGGGTTTTGCTAGCTTCTCTGGTAAGGCTTTAACATCTAACAATCTGCATTCACTTAATGGTGAAGGAATTTGGATAGTAGACACAGGAGCAACTTCTCACATTTGTTATAATGCAAAAATACTTAGTCGTTTAACCAAATTAAAAACCAACATACCTATGTCTTTGCCCGATGGTAGTTTGAAACTCTCAACTTATGTCAACACTGCTCAAATTAGAGAAAATTTTCTCTTTCATGATGTGTTATATATCCCTACATTTACCTGTAATCTAATCTTTGTTAAGAAGCTAGCTCAACTATCAAATGCTTGTGCATCCGTTTTCCCAAAGCATTGGTTTTTGCAGGATTTGACAACTAGCAAGGTGATAGCAAGAGGTTCAATAAAGGGGGGCCTGTACACATTGAACCATGAGACCAAACTTGAAACAATATGTGCGAGTCATGCCTAGAAAAATAATCCCGATTTATGGAACAGAAGGCTGGGCATGCCTCAATGAAAAAGCTATCACATATTCCTAGTTTGAACCATATAGCCACCACAGAAACACATATATGTGAGATTTGTCTTATGGCAAAGTAGCATTGCTTGCCTTTCCCTAAAAGCAGTATTACCACATTAGAACCCTTTTACTTAATACATGTTGATTTATGGGGCCTTTACTCTATTTGTTCTAATTTTGGAGCTTCTTATTTCCTGACCATTGTCGACGATTTGTCCAGAAATACTTGTACTTTTTTGCTTAAAATTTTTTTGGAGTTAACACTATTATTAAACATTTCCATGCTCTCATACAAACCCAGTTTCACAAAACATTCAAACAAATTGGTACAGATAATGGGACTGAATTTGTTAACCTACCATGCAGAAATTTTTTCTAAGAAAATGGTATCATTCACCAAAGAACTTGTGCCTACACTCCATAGCAAAATGGAGTTATAGAGTATAAGCATAAGCATATCTTTAAGGCTATCCGAGCCATCATGTTTCAGTCTAACATGCCAATGATGTTTTAGGGGAATCTATCCTTATGGCCACATACATTATAATCCTCTTACCTAGTTCTACCCTAAAGTGGAAAACCCCTTTTAAGACCCTATACAACAGACCACCTAATTACTCAAATCTGAAAAGCACAAACACCCTCCCACACAAAGAGACATTCGGACCACGTGCTTTTAAATGTGTTTTTCATGGATATGAGCCTGGAACCAAAGCCTAAAAAATCTATGATCTCATAAACAAACAGACAATTATATCAAGAGATGTCCAATTTCATGAAAACATATACCCATATCAGACTAATCTTACCCTACAGAGCACTAATGAGCTACCTTTACCATTACCACAACCAAAACTTACAAACACAGATCCTAACTAACCAAACACTAGCAACACAGAAATCATACCTGAGCCTAATATACTACGTTCTAAACCTTAGCGGAGTACCCGTGTAAGAACCAGGCTCCTCTAGATAAACGACTTCGTCACTCTTACTATTGCAGGTCCTGCGGATGCCTATCCTTCTAGCATAAGTCAAATCCCTCAACCTGCGGACTACTCTCCCATTCCACAAAGCATTTCTACTCACTGCACAGAAATTACACCTCCCTTCATGGCTCAAGTACCTGCATTTAATGACAATTATGTTAGTTTTGTTGCAAATATGTCTGTTATCTAGGAACCCAAATCATATAGTAAATCCAGAAATGATGAAAAATGGAAGGCTACAATGGATGCTGAACATGCTGCCCTAGAAGAAAACAATATTTGGGTTCTAAGGAAGAAGAACTATTGACACCAAGTGGATATATAAAGTTAAATATAACCCTAATGGCACTAGGGACAAGTACAAAGTGAGATTGGTGGCTAAGGGGTAACTATTGACACCAAGTGGATATATAAAGTTAAATATAACCCTAATGGCATTGGGGACAAGTACAAAGTGAGATTGGTGGCTAAGGGGTACAATCAGGAATTTGGAATTGATTATCAAGATAATTTTTCCCCTATAGCGAAGATGGTTACTATAAGGATTTTGCTTGCTGTTGCAGTGGCCAAAGATTGGCCTATCTACTAGCTTGACATTAACAACACTTATTTGCATGGATATGTGGAAGAGGAGTTATACCTAAAACCTACCGAGGGCTACGATAAAGCTGGTAAACATCAGGTCTACTGATTGAACAAGAGTTGTTATGGGTTAAAGCAGGCTAGGAGGCAATGGAATAAGGATTTGTGTGCTAAGCTACATTCAATCAGTTTCAAAAAATTCAAGGTAGACCACTGTTTATTTACAAAAGGGACAAGAGATGACTTTATAGCTTTAACTGTGTATGTAGACGACCTACTAATAACACGCAAAAGTGATGTAGGCATTCAGGATGTAAAAGAGGCCCTACACAGAGCCTTCACTGTAAAGGATCTAGGGTAGGCTCACTATTTCTTGGGGGTCAAAATTACTAGGTCGAATGAAGGGATCTACTGTAACATCCCCTCACTCATGGAAAGGGCATTTTGGTCATTTTGAATCGGGTTAGAATTATTTAAAGTGTTTTTGACATATTCATGCATTCATAT